>OOFC01013604.1:27795-40439 GCA_900323345.1 Pseudochromis fuscus | reverse complement strand
AATAATTAAACTCACCTCTGCTCTGTGCTGAAGGAGGAGCAGCTGATGGGGGGGTGTGGCAGAGCAAACGGCTGGGTTTGGTCGTGGCGATGGTGGTGGGAGGGGCTGAGGGCAGGAGCGTGGCTCGGGGGACAGGGATTGGTCAGCTGAGGGGTGGATGGCTGTAGCTGCCTCTGTAAGGGTGGAGGTCCAGCAGGATGGAGGGAGCCACACTGTACTGCAGGCGTGGAGGCTGGAGCCAGAGCTGGCTTGTTGTCACAGGCACTGAGGACACACAACAGTCAGCATCTCAGCTTCACACTTTACTGTGTGTGGCTGACATCAGCAGTAAGGATCATGTACCTGTAACTGTAAAGGCACATGTCAGTCTGAGGCGTCCTGCAGGGGGACAGCTCTTTGGATGGACTGTGCTCTCGCTTCACTTTGCTGACGGGCGGTCCATGAAACATCACTGCAAACACACAGATATGATGATTACTTTGTTAAATAAGATCAGAGCAGTGGATTGTCAGCAGTGAGAGAATGAAATGAGACTGTACTGGATATAAAAACCACTGTGTGATGTGCAACACTCTGAATATGCCAAAAAAAATCTAAATTTGAGTTTTCCATATTGTGGAAAAAAGTGGGAATGTTTGGATCATATCACCCAAAAATCTAGACAATTAAAATCCTGCAGATATTTTCCTCAAATGCCTCAAAACAAATAAATAATTCCAGTTTAATTCAGCAGAAATGTACCTGAATATCCAACAGATCTCCTAAAAGTTGCTGTTTTCCAGGTTCAACCCTCGATCCTACATTTCCCATAATGCATTCACCTTCCCTTTACTGGCTGCTCTGGACGTGTCGACAGACTAAACCAACAGGAGTTTTCCTATTTTCCTGAGATTCTCATCATCGCCGTGACGACACCACGCCGCGGATGTTTCCTCTCAGCTTTATAGTGTGATTGCTCCTCCGAGGCAGCTATCATCACAACAGCAATAAAAACATGCAGTACGTGTTTGGCAGCAGCAGGACTGAATGTACTATTTTACCCACTCCTGCCTTATCTGTGACCTCTTTGTAACACACTGGAAATCTGTTTATAACCCTCCCTTTATATTCCTGTGCCACGTGAATACAATCATTTGATTGGCTCGACAATCAGAGTCTGAGGGTTGATGTAAACACTGTAAACAGCAGGGATCCTGTAGAGTTCAACTGGGTTTAACAAGTGGTCATGAAAGAGGAGGAAAATGTGCACACACTCAGATTGTCTGCAACCTGGACAGCTGGACTTACAAGGATGGAAATAAAACGTGATCAAGACACCAAGTGAAGGTTATGGGTCAATAAAAACAAAGCAACTGCAAAACAGCACAAGAGCAGATCAGGTGAAAAGCAGAAGTGTTACTCGTTTGATGCTGTTTGAAATTAAAGATCAGTCAGTATGGATGCATCTATAGTCCGATCACTTCATTGTCTTAAGAGTTTTTATGGGATTTACTGTTTCATCAGGACGTCGGTGTAAAAATAAATGTTCTACAAAGTGTTCGGTCCCTGTTGCAGGACTGTGAATATCAGGAGAAGCAGCTACTCACTGTTACTGGACTGGAAATCTGGGACAAACTGCTCGTCATCAGGAACCTGAGCTGTGAGAGGGGGAGCAGACAGGAGGGTTAATATTTTAATATTCATGTAAATTCAATGTTAGCAGTAGATGCTGTGGTGATGGGGGCATTTTAATGATGCTCACCTTCTGCAATCCAGATTTCTTGGAGCTGGCTCAGGTCTTGAAAAAGCTCTGCAAGACAGTTACAAAGAAAAGTGTGAGTAATAATACCAGCAACATTAATGTGGTGATCAAGGCTTTGTTATTTTTGTTTGTTTTGATGATTTTTTTTGAGAGGTAGATTATTACTTTAGAAACAAGAGGATGGACAAATATTATAGGAAGGATCGTGTGCTATTCACCACCAGGGGGCAACAGTGTTCAGGACATTCAGTTGATATATCTGAGCAGTAAGAGCTCGTGCACCTTCTGTGTCCTGAGCCAGCTCTGTGTCCATGAACTTCCTCCGTCTGTCGCTCAGACATCGCTCTGCGTCCTCCGCGGGACATTTCTGCGAAGGAAACATGAATGTAAACCAAGGCACATGTAAACCTGAGTAAAAATTATTATATTCTCCTCAATCAACTTGTAATAAATGTATCAAATGTAATCATTTCAAACTCACACTCTCAGGAACCCCAAAAGGAACCTGCTGGTCATAAAAGCCGTCCATGTCGTCTTCACTCTGGGATAAAAAAAGACAAGTGGGAGAGAGTATTGTGTTATGTTGCAGCACTGTGACCATTGTGGAGGCTCGTGGTGGAATAATGTCTCTCTCAGGCCAAAGCAGTGACCTAATTAGCCGGCTATTTTCCAGCAAGACTACCCCTCCATCCATATCACCATCATCCCTTTCATGTGACTCAGTGCGTTTGTGTTTTTCTAACCTCCCTGACCCGACCGCAGGGTTTACAGTGGCTGTAAAAGCCCTGCTGTCAATGGAAGAGTTACGCAACATCCAGCAAGTTAACCGTGACGTGAATCCGAGCTGCAAGAGGAGGAGGAGGACGAGGAATCGCTCTTCAAAAAGACGTTTGAGGAGGTGATAAGCAGCTGTGTGCTTCAATAAAACGTGACGTCTTCGGCTGCACTGTGCTCACCTTATCTCCATCTCTGCAGTTTGTTTTACTACCTCAGAAACCAAACAATACAACAGGAGTTTGGAAAAGTAACCCATCATAGTATACTGAACAATCACTAAAGGAACAGTTCGAGTTTTTATGGTGTCCTAAGTATTTCCTAAAATGTGAAACTATTTCTTTAAAATATGCATGTTGAGTAGAGTCTACACTTTTCTCTACAGGACTAATCTTTCAGTTCATGAAACTTTCCATGGTAAAATTACTGTTTTTATTCTTTCCTTTTGTTTTAGTAAAGGAGCAGGCCACTGTTTTGTGTTTACTATATAATTACAGCATTTAAAACACAGTAAAGTTTATTTTTTCATTTTTGCATTTTATAAACTGTGTTTTCATTCACCGTGAATAAACAATTACATAACATACACACTGAGAAATAGTGTTTTTTGGGTTTTTTTTACCCAGAACTGAATAAATACTCAACTACATGCTGCATTAATTCATTAATTAGCCCAAAAAGATGAGTTGTTGTTACCCCACATTTAATTGTTGTTTTATTTTGAAGGTTTACACAATTCAATATAGAGTAAAAACAATAAAATGTTGAAAAAAAACCCTTCCAATGTTCAGTAAAAACTATTAAATATTAAATAAAAGCAACAAAACGTTCAGTAAATGTTTAGTAAAACCAAATATTAGGTAAAAACACTAAAATGTTGGGTAAAAACTATTAACTAATAAATTAAATATTGGATAAAAACGACAAATAATGTGTAAAAACACTAAAATATTAAAACTACAAAATGTTAAGTAAAAATGATCAAAATACTAAGTAAAACAACAAATACTGGGTAATAATAGCCCATCCTAATGGGTTTTATTAATCCAATGTTTACACATTTCTTGGTTAAAACAACTTAATATTTTGTGTGTACATATCTTGCACATAATTGTTCACAGGTGTTCACAACATCAACCTCTAATTAGTCCTTTTTGTCCTTTGCCGAGTTCCGTAGGTAAATAACTCTGCTTACAACCTATTTTTTCTTTTGAGGAAAACATTAAAATAAAAAAAAACAAAAGTCACACTTTGAATTTTGTAGTTATTCTGCAGCAACATGCACTATAAACCCAGTCTGACTGACTTCTTCTTCTTTGGTTTTTTACTACTCAGGTTTCTATAGTACAACCCGAACGTTTGGTGAGAGGAGCACAGGTCGTGGGAGCTCTCCTTGTTTTTCTCAATGAAGTGAAACCTGAGCCTCGCGCAAGGAGGAGGAGGAGGAGGAGGAGGGAGAGGGGGGCTCCAGCTCACCATTGAGAAATTTGCCACAGGGAACAGAGAAATATCCACGGTGCTAACGACCTGTGGGGAGAGCAGCTGCAGGCGGACAGATTTGACAGATGCGCGGTTGAAATGGACGCGACGCGGCCGTTGGTTTTCAGAAAATGGCGTTTGCCTCCGGAGCCCGTGTCCGCTCCCACTCACGAGCGCGGACAAACTGCGACGATTGCGCTGATGTAATCACAGCAAAACAAGCCCACGCGCGCACGGTGGGGTTATATTAGAACAATACAAAAGTAAAAATGCAGGACTCACTCGGTGAAGTGGAGTTTTTTCGGCGGTGTGGGGGAAAAACGAACTCGACGCAGATTTCCTCCCTACATCCCCTGCAGCTCCGCGAATAAACACTCTGGATTTTTGTCAATGAAGAGCTGTGATAGCTGGATCTGTACCCAGCGCTGTGCGGCCCTTCCGATTGGCTGGAACGCTAAGTCAGTCAGACGGCGAGCCAATCGGAGTCGTAGCTGCTTTGACGTCCGTCCCTGGTGTTTTTTATGAATGGCTGCGTTTCATTCATGGTTCCACAGCTCTCTTAAAGGGCCAGCTGCCAGTTAAATATCGGTTAACCCTTAAATGGACACAGATACTTTGGGAAAATAATTAAATAATTAAACACCGAACAATATTAGACAAACATTAATAGTTGATATTGGACATTTAAGAGTAAATCAGAATGTAATCAATATTCTATGACAAAAAAACAGTATTTTAGAAAACAAAATCCTCCCAAAATATAAGAAATGACAACACTTAGTAATTTTAGATTTTGAAACAAATTATGATAAAGTTTTTGAGTATTGGCTGGCATAAAGTCACATAATCTGAGGACCTGATTGTGATTCAAAGTGCACCTGCATGATTACATATAGGCCGATGTGTTTCATAACTGTTTCAATGTGTTCATCTTTCCTTCTGGAGGCCACACTTTACCTGAACATGTACTTGTTAATATGATTTGTCATCATGAGGTAATGATGAACACTTACGGCATCAATAATTGACAGAAAGCAGAATGCTGGCAATGCAATAATAATTTATAACCACATATAGAGTCCAGGTTGTGGAGCTGAAACTACCACAACAACAACCAGAACTATAGATAATATATTTAGTATTATTTAAAAAAATACCCATTTCAAGTCATTTTTTTAGACAAAGTTGCCAAACCTGGTGTCACATTGGACACTGAATAATTACTATGTGCATTTACCACTATTGTCTGGCATTTTATACCATAAATTATTTGAGTTCATCAAAGATACAGTCAACAGATAGTAAATAATAAAATACTGGAGTCAAGGAAAAGACCTAACATCTTAGTCTTAGCAGTACTAAATACCATACTTGATTAAAAATTCATAATAACAACTGATGGTGTTATTTTTGCCGCTAAACATCAGTTAAAGCTCAAAAGAGTGAAGAGTGAATAAAGCTTTCTGTAATTTGAAGTCAAATCGATCTCTCAGTTTCCACACACTAAAAAATGTTGCATTGTTTTAACCCAGAACTGGGTCAATATTGGACTAACTAGATGCTGGATTCATTAAACCTAGCAACATGTGCTGTTTTTACTCAACACTTTGTTATTTTCAGGTAAGAACAACAAAATACTATGTAAGAAAACACTAAATATTGGGTAAAAACTATTAAATATTAGGTAAAAAATAACAAATACTGGATAAAAACTACAAAATGTTGAGTTACAGCAGCCTGTCTTGTTGCTTTAAATGAACCCAGCATGTCATTAGTCCAATATTTACCTTGTTCTGGGTTAAAACACCCCAACATTTTTTGTGTGCAGAGTCTACCTCATGATCCATTTTTCTGAGAAGCAGACAAACAACACTGATTATATTTAATTCGGCCCGTGGGGGATTTTCCTGTAAAAACCCTGCATTTTTGTAACTGTTAAACGTTTGATGGGTTTAATCCAGCGTCACACTCGACGCTCAAGTCCATTCATCTCTGTGGGTGGCAGAGCAGTTTCACTGCTTTTAATTCCACTTTGATGTCTTTCCACTTCAGCAGCAGCAGCTGCAGAGAGATCACCGAGCGCTCCATGTGATTATGTGATAAATCATACAGTACCTCCTCAAATGAGTGATGCCTCGTCACAATGGATGGCGTGCAAACACGTTGCTCCAAAAATGGATATAAGAAGATTAAATGTCAGATACAGAATAATGCAATGTTCCTTTCTGACTAATATAATCGCAGAGAATCACAGAGCGTAGTTTTTGTACAGTCTTCTGTGGGTTCGTTTGTGCTTGAACCCCAAATAATACACATTTCTGTAAAATGTTATCAAAAGAAAAATGCAAAATGAGAATAGTAAAGCACAGTGCACCTAAAAACATGATGAACACATGAGCTTTTTGCCACATATCTGTTGAGACATTTCATTTTGAAGGATAGTTTAGAAGACATGTATTTCAAAGACCAACAGTATGTGTAATAAGGGATCAAAACAAAATCTATTGTCAATATCTAAGTACTTTAAACCCCTTTCTCCTCTGTCATAGTAGATCTTCCCTCTTGTGACTTCATTCTCAGGTAGATTTTCTGTGTGTGCTCCACAGAAACTGCTCGATCAGCGTCAGGAGATGCCAGAACGGATCTGTGTGTGTGAGATAAAAAAGTTCCAGTTCAAACATCAGCTGAGCTCAGCAGCTCTGTTACTGATTTGCAACGTCCCCATCACACATCTACCACTGTGTACAATATCACACCGCTGATTTTTATTCTTCCGTTCTGGCAGATTGACAGGACAATATAATTAAACATCCTGTAGCAGGAAATTACACTGTGCAGCAGTGTGGCAGCTTCTTATCAAATGTGTCTGCAGATGGTTGATGGTATTTATTCCTGCTTCTTATCCTGCCTCTTTATCTGTATTTTTCTATCTACAATCCATTCATCTTATGATTACCTTTCAATGGGCTGAGTTAGTATTTCATAGAATTCAAAATTGTAACTGTGAGATACTTATAATCTTTAAGACATGTTCAAAATGTTACATGATGATTACATGTGAAGCATTTATTCAGTTTGTGGCTTCAGTCCCACTATATTTATTTATTTTCCCACTGATTCATGTACAGTAGTTTTGTTACTGGGGCATGAAATGTGTCTCCTGTAATGTGTAATACAGCGTTTGCACCACTAGGTGGCCCCCAGGCCTTGATCCTGTCCTGTCCTGTCCTGGCAGCTGGATGACTACTGGACTAAAAAAACAGCATTTAGAAAAGTAACATACAATTGCTAAATAGTTTTCTAGGGACTTCAGGGGTTAATAGGTTGCAACCACGGCTTCATTAATAAATTATGTAATAATGCTCTCTCTCTCTATATATATATATCAGCTTTAATCTATTTGATTGGGGTGTCAGTGATGAATCCAAAAGGCTGAGATTTAGTCAGAAGTTCTATTTTGCATTTCTTAATTTTGCCCTTTTGCTAACAATGTGTACACTGAGGCAGATCAATGAAATCTAAAGTAAAAATCAAGATAAATATGGATGGTAGTGCAATGAAAAAATGGACAAATTAACAATGGGTTATTGACGACAAAAATACAATAATAAGCAGTGTTCAAGGCTGTACATTGATTAATTGTTCATCAAGGTTTCAGTTTTTATGTCTGGTAGTTGTGGCGCCCTCTAGAGGTGAAGAGGTGGAACAGGTTGTGTCCAGGCTGTGGTGGATCTGCAGTGATGGTACCCGCTTCTTTCAGACTGGATGGATCTTGATAGACGGTTATTTCAGACTGGATTGTTTCTGTATTGTTCTACATGTGACTTGAACTCTCCGTGAACAGCCGTCCAGCACGGTGCTGTTTTCATGTTGTTGTTGCATCTCCCCACCAGCTGAGTGCTGGATACCACTGAAGCGCTCACTCCGCTGTATATTTTCTGCTGTCTCTGGCACAGGCGGCCGTCTAACAATGGCCCCTGACGCACCGCCAGGTCCTTGTTGGTGAATCCTCCTGAATCATCAGTGGGATTTTTTTCTTTGTTTTTTCCCCCAGCTCTTTGTATTTCTGGGCTTTACCATGAGGCACCAGATGTTCGCGCACACTCAGAGCCTTGAGAGCTAAAGCTACAATGATACAGTCAGTGCTTTCAGTTGAGAAAACTATTCAAATATCAAAATGTTCAGCAGTCTCCCATTCAGCAAGTTTTGAAGCTTTTTAAAGTGTTCAGCTGCTTAATTTGTGTTTTTCATAGTTTTAAAAATCAGTTTTTCCAACTTGTAAGTTTTGTAAATCTTGGCAGAATTTTTTAGTAACCACACCAAATAAAACAATACCGATTCAGCTGCAGTTTGCCTTCACATGCGGATTTATTTGCAGGATAGTTTGGTTAGGGGGAAGGTGAGGGAAGGGAAGTGAGATGGATCAAGCCGTGGTCGTGTCTAATAGTCCGCGACTCGTCTGATGGAGCCTACAGACGGATGAAGAGCCCCCCAGTCGGAGTGTCGTCTAAATTCGCCTTTTTCCAGCAGGTATTGGCGCCCCCTGTAGTTGGGGTGCTCGTAAAAGACCCAGTAGCCATCCTGGACATGAGCTGAGTGGATGTCGCGGTAGCGCCAGCGGTCCATCAGGTTGGGCTGATCTTCACTGAACTCCATCATCTGACCACCGAAGTCGGGACGTTCATAGATGCGGATCCTGTGCCTGGTGGATTGCTGAAAAAGTTGAAATACAGTTTAATAATAAGAGAATGAATATTTCCCCAAATGTTGAAGTATGCCTTTCACCTTTTAATTTGCAATAGTGTTTGTAGGATCAATAGGACTTACATATCTAATAATGCGACAGGAGCGGATGGTGTCATTGAAGCCGTTCCAGCTCTGGTAGTTGGGGTAGTCCCCTCTCATGATGATGTACTGGTAGCCCATGTACTGGGGTCTCTCGTAGATGACCCAGGCCCCACCTTCCACCCGGATGGAGTTGCAGCGGCTGAAGTGGGCGCTGAGCTCAGGGCAGTCGCTGCTACATTCGTAGTAGCGACCCTGGAAGTTCTTGTCCTCATAAAAGTAGATCTGCAAACAAGAGTGTGAATCAAAATCAACTGCAAACACAATACCAAGATTATAAAATGGTAAATGTTATGTTGCCCCCAAGTGGCCAAAAATAAAAACACACAGCTTTAAGTACCATTGCAATCATTAAACTTTTTTACATTTGCAGGCAGTGAAACAAGGGTTTGAAGCAGCAGCAACAGGTGATATACTTCAACAAAACATAACCCTTCAAGGATATTAAGTGACCAACAATCCACCACTTACAGTAAAACACAGTTATTATGTTGTACAGTTAGAGCTCTTACCTTTCCTGCACGGTCCATAATTGCTGTATGTTCCTCCTCACCCAATCAAATTAAACTCCCTCAATGACACTGTATCACCGAGGGTCCACTTTTATATGAAGGCCCATGAAATGCATCGCACAGTGGAATTATTGTCATTCAAATGAGCTCTCCATTAACGTCGGCACATTAGCTGATTCTGCAATTGATTCAGCACACGGCCTTTATATGTGTCGATGCAGAAATTCTCACTGAATGCAGCGTAACTCTGGAAAAAGATTAATATGCATCGAATCATGTAGTCGCTTTCATTCATATATCACTCCTGTTATCTGCGTAATTACTTTTTCATTCTGTGCTATTGTGCTTTTTCGACATCAAACAGATGATCTGTTCATTTTAATTACATACTTTGGGTCTGGATTACAGGAAATCCCATATTTATTACTGTGCTTTTTGGCTGTTTATTTTTATTTCCTTATAAGTGCTTATTGTCACATGCACAGCTGTAAAATGAAATTCATGTGCACTTCCTCACTTCAAGGATGATAAAGTTGAATTAGAAAAAAAGTAAACAGAAATGGATTTTAAACCATGAAAGAAATCTGTATGTTTTTGAGTGACTCTTGAATTAATTTCTCACAGACGAAACTTCAAGACTTTTGTTTTTAGAGCAAAAAACTGTCAAACATTCAACACGAACAGTCTTCAGAGTCGTGTTAGTTTCACTTCATACAATATCACACTTAAATATGTTAAATGAGCTCCAATAATCAACCTTGTTACCCAACATTTTATAGTTTTTACCCAGTAGTTGTTATTTTTACCCAATATTAAACTGTTTGTACCCAACATTTAGTGTTATTTACACAGTATTTTGTTGTTCTAACCTAAAAACTAAATATTGTGTGTACATGACTCAATGATTACAGTGCTGACTTGTCCAAACTGAGGGTGCAGTGGGAGTGTATTTAAATCTCTGAGGAGCTGGGTATAACACTGATGTGATCAAGTGGAATTGAAATGTTTCACCACTTTATATCTTGTATTTTGTGATGTGTCACAGACACTGAGAGAAAGGGATCATGGGTAATAAATAAATCATGAACAACAAATATCATTTTGTTCTCAGACTTTATTTTCCAAGATGTTGAACTTTTGTAAATTTTTTAACAAAACATGACATGCCTAGTGGTCCCTGACTTGTCGGATGGATCCAACAGTGGGCTGCATGCCCCCCCACTCAGAGTACCGTCTGTAGTCGCCTCTCTCCAGCAGGTACTGGCGCCCCCTGTAGTTGGGCTGCTCGTAGAAGACCCAGGCCCCTTCAAACACCTTGCAGGAGTGGACATCGCGGCTGTGCCAGCGCTCGTGGAAGACCGGCATGTTGTCTGCCACCTCCATCGATTGGCCTTCGAAGTTCGGCTTCTCCCAAACCTTCAGCCTCCACGAGTTCCCCACCTCAAAGAAGGGAACAACAGATACTGAAAATGTGATGCTGAGAGGATTTAATTTTGGTGTTTGTGGAGATAAAAACACTAAAACACTGGTCTGGTTTGACACGATTAACCTCTGTTGACTTACGTTCCTAATAATGCGGCAGGACCGGATGGCGTCGTTGATGCCCAGCCAGTACTGGTAATCTGGATACTCTCCGGGGACCAGCACATACTGGTAGCCCATGTAGTTTGGTCTCTCGTAGATTACCCAGAATCCTCGTTCCACCCTGATGGAGTTGCAGTGGCGGAAATACGTGTGCAGGTCGCTCGAGTCATTGTCACACTCATAGTATCGACCCTGAAAGTTTCTGCCCTCATAGAAGACGATCTGGAACCAGAACCATATAATATCAGGTATTGGTAATAACATGCACTCTTTGTATTTGAAGTTTATTATACATACAGCACCTTGTCCATAGTTAATATCAATAGGTGGGTGAGTTCAATTAAACATTAAAGCAGCCACTGCCAAATTTCTCTTTATACAGAACAAGAACAATCAAACTAAGCACATGGTTTGCTTTGTGCGAACTGGATTATTCAATCAGCGATTCAAATATTTATCCAGGCTTATCACATTGTTCTGAAGCAGCGACTCCTGTTTTCCTAAACAATGCAAATGCAAAGTGCAAAGCATCCCAAAGCCACTGGATGCAGCAGAGCGTGCTGACAAAAACAGGGGCACGGCAGGACATCTGGTTTGATATGAAACGCTTTGAGCTGAGTCAGTGGCGCAGCAGGAAGGTCGGAAGGCACCAGAGACTCGGCAGGAGATGCTGCATCGTGATTTTACACACTGCATAAGCAGATCACATTAAACAATGTTGAAGTTCAAGCGATCACTTACTGCTGGGACGGAGAAGCTGTGAGATGCAGCTGAAAGCTCCAGAAAAAGTCCTCAAAATGAAGTCGTCCAGAACAACACATGACAGGATTGTGACAGCGCTGTGGTTAAGGCTCGGCTGTGTTTCGGGAAAACTCCTGGTCACAGATAAAAGAAATCAACACCGACTGGTGAAAGAAGACAAGACATTACTCATGATCTCCTGTTCTACCTCAGTACAGAGGGTTGGAAATCATTTGGAGCATCTTTTTAATGATCTGCACACTTTCCAATTTTGCCCCAATATTCACATCTAACAAGTACAATCTTTACTGAACACAGTCATGAATCCTCTCGATTCGAACACTATGGTCTCTCATATGGTGTCACTTTCAGGGCAAACCTAAACCAGTGTTTTGCAAGAATTTGTATTTTCTGTCATGAGGTGCTCCTATAGTTTCATCGAGCAAGTAGCTAAACTGCATGGACTGGCTTGGCTCATCAAGTCCCCTCATTATTCAGCAGTCCCACAACAGTAAAGACTTTTGTTTCGTGAAGTTCTTGGTAACAACTGACAGGACTCAGTGTCGCATCAAAATCATTTTAAAGGTGGTACTTTAACGGAGTTACATAATGTTGCTTCACCATTTCAGTTGGCTGTAATAACAAAATACTGTGTGCTGTTGTAATAATAGAGCAGATTATTTTTTAGGACAATGTAATAATAATCTTCAGACATACTAACCTTGAATACAATGTCTTAGTTTTAATATATAAAGATTTAAAACATTTATTCATATTTTATTGTGGTATTATTCAGTCATTTCCTCTGAAGTACATATTGTCCTTATATAGTTTCTTTTTGATATATTTTCAACATTCAGTGTAGTTTGGTATTTGACTTGATTTACGATGTCTCAAAATACAAACAGAAAAATCACAAGGACACATGTAAGCGTTTGCATCTCATTGATTTATTAGTGAAATGTCAG
>OOFC01013604.1:0-19634 GCA_900323345.1 Pseudochromis fuscus | reverse complement strand
GATTTATCAGAGAGTTTAAAGAAGAAAGCACCTGCATTGTGATCACGTTGCTAATTTTACCTTTGTACATTTTTTATTATCATCACCTTTTTGTTGGAAAAAATCCTCTTACTATGCAACCATAACTTCCACATCATGAGAGTTAAACCTGTAAATGTATTATCGTTTTCCGAGTAAATGAGAATGAGTATTGATCCACGTGAATTAATCTGTAACTCTTTAGAAATATGTGAAATAAATAAAGAGGAGTCAGGAAATTGACTCAAATATGTGATGTTAGGAGAGACATCGCTGCTGTTTTAACTCTGAGGCCATTCCTCTAATATAAGAACTAAACCAACTGTTAAATCAATTTGTGAATTCTGCAATGTAACAACTTTATATTTTACAAGGTATAAAAAAAATCACTAAGTGTGTACTCAGCAGCAGCCATGGATATCTATACGTGCTGCTTGATCCCAGTGATTTCTGGTAGTATGTGAATACTTTAACTAGCCTTTAGAGTTTTTACTGTGTATAAAAAACACCTAGATGCACAGATGAGCAGTTTATACTTGATGCTGTCACTGCTCCATTCCAGGCAGCTCTACTGTACTGACTCTATCACGTGCAGACTGTATGGAAATACTGTACGTTCTGGAGCTTAGTCCATAGAGGCGACGACAATACGGGGATTTAAAACCAAACAAAGGCAGAAGCTAACAAACTAGAACGAGCTGACGTGAATAAAAAACGCTCTCTCAAATGTTTCTCTTATAAAAAGGTTGTCGCTGCTGCGCTCACAGAGAAACCGGTGGTTATGTTCACAGGATTTTAGAAAGTAGCGACATAATAAATTTATACTGCAGCTTTTACAAATGATTACAAAGTTACATTAAATATTTAAAATTCTGTATTTTGTAGTATGTTTGCAGTACTTAAAGGCAGAAGCACTACAGGCTTAGTGGTATAGTAACTTTACATGTTGTAAAAAGTGTGTGTTGGAAAATTAAATAAATGTGAGCTTTCAAAGTGTTTATATTTTCTTGCATTATTCCAATCAAGATGTATTTTTGGAGATTTACTGATTTGTTGAGTGGGCCATAGTAAAAAAAAATGGGAGGGGGTTTAAAGGAAAACAGCTGATTGGCTTTGTTGATAAAAGAAGAAAAGAACAAAAGAAATATTGTTCTTTGAGGAAAAAAGCTGACGAGTCTGGTCATTGTTGTGAATCACAATGACACAGGTCATCCATGGGTTATAAAGGCAGCCTGGAAGCCACAGCTGCTGCTACAGTGTGAAAAAATTAGCTAACACAATGGGCAAGGTAAGGCTGCTTGTTTTGATGTGTCTGTTTTGTGTTTCTGCATACGTCCGTGGATTATCCAGGCGAAATCGCTGAAGTGGTAAACTTTACAAATTTTTTGTAATTGTGCCAAATTTTTTTTACAATCCTAAACATCCCATCATTTTCCTTTCAGATCATTTTCTACGAGGACAGGAACTTCAAGGGTCGCTCCTATGAATGCAGCAGCGAGTGCGCCGACCTGCATTCCCACTTCAGCCGTTGCAACTCCATCAGAGTGGAGAGTGGAGAATGGATGGTCTACGAGAGACCAAACTACAATGGCTACCAGTACTTCCTGAAGAAGGGCGAGTTTCCCGACTACCAGCGTTGGATGGGATTCAACGACTGTGTGAGATCCTGCCGTATGATCCCCATGGTAAGCTGGGTTTGGGGTTTTTATATTCTCCGTTTCACTGCTCTACAAGCTAAAAATCACTTTTTTTTCCCCAGCTTCACCAGAACTCTCACAGAATGATGATCTACGAGCGCCCAGAGTTCGGAGGCAAGATGGTGGAGCTGACTAACGATTGTCCTTCCCTGTATGAACGCTTCCAGTCCACCGACATCCACTCCTGCAATGTGATGGACGGACACTGGATCTTTTACGAGCATCCCAATTACAGGGGGCGTCAGTATCTGATGCGCCCTGGTCAGTACAGGAGGCATATGGAGTGGGGGAGTATGAGCCCCAGGGTGGGATCCATCAGGTGTATCACAATGTGAAAAAGCTGATGTCCGGATACTGTTTGTGTGAAGTACGATCAATAAAGTACTGTCAATAAATCTATCCAAACAAGAATTTTTTTTTTTTGTTCACTCAATTTTTTAGATGGGAGACTGAGATGTTTGTTTGGGGGGTAAATTGCGGAGAAAGAGTTTTTTGTTCATCAATGGATCAAATGAAAGGAAGAAGGAAACAAGTTAAAAAATAAATACAAGAGAAAACGTCTTCACATTGTTCGGATACAGACACACACACACTCTTTAAGCCTAGCATGTTTATTGAGAACAGATAGAGGAACACGGTTCAGAAGACTTCTAGTTGAAGTCAGTGATTCGCCTGAGCGAGCCGATCCTTGGACTGGCGCCACCCCAGTCGCTGTATCTGCGGTACTCGCCAGGCCTCAGGTAGTAGGTTCTCCCTCTGTAATTGGGCTGGTCGTACAGCAGCCAGTGGCCGTCAACCACATTGCACGAGTTAATGTCAGACATACGCAGGCGGTCCTGGACGTTGGGGCAATCGTCGCTCACCTCCTGCATTTGGCCGCCCATGTCTGGACGCTCATACAGTCTTATTTTGTAAGAACCACGGTGCTGTGGAGAGAACGTTATCAGTCAGACAGGTTGTGTTTTGCGATAGCTGAGCTGATCGTCAACATACAAAGTTCACCTGTCTAAAGATATTTGCAGGCTACTTGAATGGTTTATTTTACACTGGGTACCTCTGTTTCTTTCAGGTTACTCTATCAGGCAGTAGAGCTACCTTTTATTGTATTTTATGCTGTAGGAAATCAGAGTGTCCACACGTATGAACAATTTTATCGTAACAAACTATCTTTTCTGTAACATCTTACCATGGGAATCATGCGACAGGAGCGAATGCAGTCATTGATGCCGATCATGCGCTGATTGTCGGAGTACTCCCCCCTGCGGAGGAAGTACTGATGGCCCAGGTAGTGAGGTCTCTCGTACACCATGAAACAGCCGCTCTCCACCCGGATGGAGTTGCAGCGGTTGAAGTAGGGGTGCAGGTCAGCACAGTCGCTCATGCACTCATGGTGCCGACCCTGGAAATTTCTGTCCTCGTAGAATATGATCTGCAAAAGCATTTAATAATTATTAACGTCCATTATGTTAAAACCACCACCTCAAGGTTTACATGTTGTTTTTTCAAATTCTGTATTTTCAGTAGTACATAATAAACTCACCTTTCCCATTGTTATATTCGTGGGGGCCAGACTGACGTTCAATAGACGCTCCCTGTGCCGCAGTCCTTTTATATAAAGTAGCTGTGTGATGGCACAGCATAAAGTATTGTCATCCAAATAGGTTTTATAACACAGATCTGGTTATGTATAGCGACGCACAACAGTGCGATGATGACTTATTGTTGTCCAGTTTTCACATGTTCATCACTATTGATCAAAACACCATAGTGTGTGCTAGTGACCTCGAGGTCAGTGCTCACAGTATCAGCAAAACAACAGCCGTTATTTGTGTCCTTCTCATTCAAAAAGACCAATGCTATAGGCCAGGGCCGGGACAAGTCTTTTACTGTTCCTGAGCATAAACCACCAACCCCACCTCAATAACTAAAAAATTATTACAATTATAAGATATAAAATAAGGAACTTGTGTAGTTTCTTCATCTGGGGACGTGGGGACTGGGATTGGGGATTTGTTCATACCTCTTTATGTATTCTTTACATTCATTTTCATTCATTTTCTTATTTTGTAAAGTCACGTTTTCATCTGTGTGTATGTATGGATTTTTCTTTTTCTTGTGTAATTACTATTTTCCTGTTAGTATCTTATTTCTATATCTTTTTTAAAAAAACTGACTCAAAGAGCAATATACAAAAATTCAAATGTACGTGTACTGGTCCTGTACCAGTACAAATTGGAAAGGTCTTTTCTATTTTATTCTCTTCTCAGGCAGCTTGTGCTTTTGTACAATGAGATGAATATTTTATACAATAAAGGGAGGGAAATAATACGTCCTCATGTTGTTTCAGATCTAAGGGAATCCTCATTTTTTGCAGCCATCTGAGCCATGTGACCGAAAGGTTTCAACATTACTGTAACAACTGTGATGATCCCTTGAGTTTTCAATCAGCACCAACATCCAGTAAAATTTCATTTATCCAACACTTCAACTTCATGGCAAAATATGTGTAAACGCAGTAATATTCGCAACATCCTCTGCTGCATTTTTGTGTTTAGCAGTAAATACCAATTATTAGGGAACATTAATCTTAAAGGATTAACATACATTTTTAGCATTGCAACTGCAACAACCCTGACATTCAGTTAAAATCACTGTAGTGTCGCAGTACAGCTTTAAATAGTGCTGCTGCTCATATTTAAATCATATCACAAAAACTGTCTATACTGTCTTTCAACAAATTCGTCATTTGTTAATATTTTGTGTGTTTATATGGATGAATGTACATCTGCATTTGGAACCAGAGCAACAATTAGAATGAACATTATTTGTATTTTGTACTGCGGTGACATTTAACATGACTGTAGATAAATATGTAACATGTAAATACAACTGTAACTCTATTAATAATTCTGAACTTTCCACATTCAGTTAGTTTTATTCATGAAATCACTAATATATATGTATATATATTCACAATGTTTATGTTTGATCGATGGTGGATTAAAAACAAATGTTGTCAAATGCAGAGTATATGTATTTTTCTTGTGTAGAGCCAACAGCCATGATGGTACAATGTACAGTAGAAAGTAGTTTTACTGGAGCTGGACTCTCAATAAATAGTAATAAGTAACTATAAGGATTACTGATGCCTCTTTTTGCGTAGGGACACAGAAGTAATGCATGACACTGATTGCTATTTTTAAGATATCTGCATAAATGTTTCAAATGTGATGGTTGAAAACTATAAAACTACCTCAAAGCAGGTTCACAAACATATCAACCAGAATCCTATATATACATATTTGTTTTATAGTAGTTTTTTGATGTGTGAAGCTTTTGAATCATGTGCAAACTGCTGGTACAGTATGAACAGTGACTGTGAACAGCGTGAGGCTCATGGCGTACAGACAGCTGATACAGAGACACAAAGCTGTTTTATAAACCTCAATCAAAGGTCATGAGACTCAGTCTTTTGTGATTCTAATGAGCAGACGTGGTGCTTTTGCCACTCTGCCAAGGTCTTTATCCCATTCATACAGATAAAAAAGCCCTGATTCATCAATGTCCACGGCCCAGACTAATGGCACATTACTGACCCTGCGCTCATGCTATAGCATAGGACGCACAAATGCTTCTATAAATGCGGTCAGTTACTGTTAAAGGCCTGTGATGGCTGCTCTGAGATGCTATCAAACTGCACTGTCAGCGTTTGTGCAGGAGAAGTCAAGATGTGTGAACCTCTTGAGGTTTGATTTTGTGACTCCTCCATCCTTCGAACCCACACCGACTCCATTTACTAACATGAAACACCAGCCACTGACACTACACCGTTTATTTCCACTGAAGAACTACAAATGCACCAATAAATGTTAGAACAAGTTACTGGGGGTCATGTGATGTCCACTGCAGTAACCACAAAGCAAACATAAAACAAAAGAAATTTCAAGTGGAATAAAAGACTGAAGAACATTTACTGACTTAAAACCACAAACACCTCAAACTGTCTGTCAGAGGATTTAAAGCCTTACGATTGAGTGTTCACATATTAAGCATATATCAAGGTTAATGTAAATTAAATTCAACGCAGGCTTGTTCACTACTTAAAAAATTTGAACTTTGAACACGGGCAAACTTTTATGACGCCAACAGTAACTGTGCGACTAAATTACACAGACAAACTTTGAGGGAAATCACTCCAGTCACCTTTTCCACCTCCATCAAGTTTAGTTGGTGTCACTGTAAACTACAAACCAGGCGAATCAGCTCTGCATCAATCTGCAGCCAGATTTTCTCACTAAAGGATTTTCTCCTCTGTTCATCTGCTGGTCAAAGATACGACCAATCATAGAGTCCTGAAGACAACACTCTACTTAAGGCACATTTGGTCCTGGTTATGGAAAATTCATGACATACTGGTTTATTATTGTGTGTTTGTGTGTATAAAATTTTAATATATAAAATTCCTGCACTTAAATGGATGAACTATGTACAGCTATCAACCTACTTTACATAGATTCCTGCTGCTGGTTCTGGTTTATAAGACAAAATGTATCATGAGTTATGAAAGGTAATTGTTTAGAGTTCTGCCTTTAACATTTTGACGGCACATCACATTAGATATCTAGTTAAATATTTACTTAGATATTTAAAATGTATCATTAATACAACTTAAATTTGCTACAATTTGGATTTAAACTCACTTGAGTTTTTACGTGTTAATGCAGAAATATTAAGAACAAGCACTGTAAATGTAATATACAGTAAGTAGTGTAACAGAGTGAAAGCTGTCAGGCCTGGGAGGACACAGCTTACCTGCGTCATGTTGCAAGTCACAGGTTCAACAGAAATCCACAGTGAAGAAAGAGGAGGAGACTAAAACTACATGGGAGTTTATGGAGCTGTGTGTGGCATGTTTTCCCCTCAGAAGCCGTCTGTGGGTTTTTATCCTACACGAGTTGCCGGGAGGTGTGAAACATGGAGGCTTTCTTCACTCGGGCAGGAAGTGGTGGTGGTTCTTGCGGTGGAAGCAGCGGCGGGACTTTGGCTTCAGATGGTCCCGCAAAGGTGGAAACCGGGGATTCTGTAGGGACAAAGATGACGTGCGATTGGACCGGTACACAGGGTTCACAAGGTTCACAACTTGATCAGCGGGATCATGACCTCGACTATTACGGTTCCACTGTTTCACCCACTTTTATTACTCAGATTTATTGCTATTTTTAGTGCTTTTATTTATCTTTGACCCTTGGATTTACAGTGGGTTTGTATAAAAGATGCTACGTATGGTATATAAATAAAGTTTGATTGAAAGTTTAAAGCATGCAGCACTGTGAAAACCTCAGTGCTCTAGATTTTCATCCAGCATCCAAAACCACCAGGTAGGAATCTGATTGCTCTGAAATGATGGTGTGGTATGCTGTAAGAAAAACGGCCATAATAGAGAATATTTAATATAAATATCTGTGGTATAGTATAGTGATAAGAAAAGCTTTAACAGTGTGTTTTGCAGGATTAAAAAATAAGTCTTAAAAGGTATAATTATGAATGTTTTCCCGTGTCATGTCAGGTTACCTCACTGACTGTGTAAAACTGTCTTTCCTACAATATCAAAATGACACGTACCATTCCAGGGTCATGTTGCAGAACAATGGGAGTCAGTCCATCGCCTCTCTGAGAAAACATCGGGTAAACATGTTGCACTGTCTGCTCCACAAACTGCAAAAGAAACGAGTGAAGTGAGCAGCAGGCACGTGGAGCTGAGTCTTAAATTATGCAAATGCTACGTCACAACAACCTCACTCCACCAACAATCTTACAGTTAGAAATCCCCAAAACAAATATGCAGCATCTGGGTTTCTTGTACCTCTGCTGTGGCTTCCTCCATAACCGGGACAGGAGGCTGAAAAAATCCTCCATCGACAGGCTGGAAAAGATACTCTGACTGCTGGGGAAACACCACTGGACTGGAGGGCATTGGCAGCTGGACAACAGACATCGAAAACAGGTCAACTGACCGAATTTTCCTGAATTGAAGACAGAGCGTGGTTTTTATTTTGCTTACCTGCAGGGCATTCCACTGATACTGGTTGGGGACATACTGGGGAGAGAGGAGGGCGAGGCAGAGACAGAGCAGGCTGTTAAATAAAGTTTATAAACCCCTGGTGTCATGGTGAGAAATTACTGGATCCCTGAAAGGCTGAGCCGACCTGGTAGTGGTAATATGCTGGCTGCTGGTAGACGGGCTGAGGGGACTGAGGGGGCATCAGCTGAGGTGCAGGCTGCAACACAACATCAACACACATCTAACAAATACTCTGAATATTTTTGTAACTTAAATATGCAACAAATCTGGTTTTTGTTTTTTTTAAATGATGTGTATTTTGGTAATTTTCTGTGAGTGTGTTGGTACTCACAGGACAGTGGTAGGCGGGTGGACTCACATTGGGGGAGTGAAAGTAGGCGACGCCGTTGTGGTAGGTGTAGGGCTGTCCTGTGGATGTGGTCAGAGAGAAGGTCCCGTAGGACATCTGTTGAGGCACGGGGGGTTCAGGGTTGGCCACGGTGGGGCTCTTACCTGGGACATGAAGAACTGAATTGAATACAGGTGTTATCCTGACAGTGTCACCGTGTGATCAGGGAAATCAAAGGCAATTAAAACAATCGTCAAAAGCAACTTCATTCACTGTTCACTCACTGTGTCTCGAGGTGTGAGTCTTTTCCACAGCCTGACCAATGCAGAGCTCCTTGTCTTTGACACAGATTCTATTAACCTTTAATACAGAAGATGATGAAGGATGATAAAGTCCAGCCGGATAATCTGTATCCGTACATGTCCCTGAAGTTGACTTTACTTACATTATTGAGGAGTTTCTGGGCATCTTCATGCTTTTCAAAGGTAACAAACCCATATCTGTTCAGAGAGAGACAGAATCAAGGCAAATCGTGAATAATGAATGAGAGTCTTATTATTCTGCTGCCATCTGGATGCCAGACAGATGATGCAATGAACTCACCCCTTTGATATTCCCGTGCGATCTATCACAATCTTCACCTCTGTCACAGCACCGTGCAGCGAGAAGACGCATCGCAGGTCATGCTCAGTCACCTTAAACCACACACATGTAATTTATCACTACTCCAAAACAAAGTGCCTGTGGTTGCTGACAACGTTTGGGTCATTTACTCTAAAATGAACAAATTAGTCTGAACAATGAAAACATTTCACCCTGATCTTTATTCTTCTCACTTCTTCTGTACATCATGTTCAGCTCTTTTAGGACATTTGCACTTGGGTTCTACTTATTTCTACTCATTTTCACTATAAAAGTGAATGAAGAGAATCTTTATCTCCCCTTTAACATACTCTGAATTTGAACTTTCAGATACTTCTCCTATGTTTTCTACTTCTACTATTTCTACTTCTCCATTTTTTCCTGCTTATCTACTTTTCTACTGTTTCTACTTGTCTACTTTTTCTGCTTTTCTACTATATCTATTTCGTTTTACTACTTCTACTTCTGCTTCTACTTTTCCAACTTGTATTTCTACTTCTGTTTCCTCTCCTACTTATTCTTATTCTACTATTTCTACTTATTTTTACTGTTTCTATTTTTTTCTAATTTTTCTTCAGTGTTTTTAAGCAGTTCTTGGTAAATTTATTTCAGCATTCACACACATTTTCTTCAGGAAAAATATTTTCTAGTTACATAATTAACTTCCAACAGCCAGCAGCAGCTGTGTGGATCACCAACCACCAGGGGGCGTCTGTGAGTCTGTACTGGAATCTCAAGCTCACTGTGATCACTACACACGGACTATTTTTTTGATGCACGGTTTACTGTTTGCACTTCAATGAAACTTTCACTGCATTTCAACAACTTAATCAGACCGTGGTTGCATCAGGTGCCAAGATACGTTCAAAAATCACAACTTTAATCCCCTTTCACCTGGTACCTTCACATTGGGACATTTCAGCTGTCATCTTGCATTAAAAATCCTATTGTTAAACAATATTTCTCAGGACAACACAATGTATTTTACATAACATTTCACAACTTCCCTCAAGTTTTCCAGGTCTGGGAGAGATCCAGGTGTTGGAGTTTCACAAAAGAGCATTTTTTTTGGTCTTTACAAGGAAAACATTTCATGCTGGACAAGTATGAGGAGACAGATATGTGCACTGACACAGCAGCACACTGCTAAAATGTTTCACCACTCCTGGGAACCAACTAAGACTCAGACAGCATCTGCTTCATGGAGAGTTGAGAGTTTTACTTCAAATTTAAACATTATTTCTGGAGACATCTGGTGTTACTGTTCAGTAACAGGCCTCTTATGAATTATTCGCATGGCCACTCTGACCTTATCTTAATCTGTATTCTCCCAAACACTCACACTCACCTGATAGTCAATTCCTTTGACAAAAACCCTGTTGGGGATGATGATGCCAGGGGTCAGGGTGCGGTAGATGGGGCAGACAGGATGGTTTTCTGGAGGAATAACGTCGGGTGTGGAAGAACTGGCACCATTCTGAAGTGATAGGAAAGATGTGAGCGTAACAGAAATCATGATGACCTTGTTTACAGCACTGATGAGAAATGTGGGACGGAAGTAGCCAAGTACTGGAATTTAACATGTAAAATACTAAGTCCCATTTATATTTATGCAACAAGAACTGTAAATTTGACATCTGTAACTTGATAAAAGAGCATTTCTTTCTGTTTATGTGGCAGGAAAACTTCCAATAACTACACCAGCAAGCGTAATAAAACTATTTACAGCTTCTTATCCCCTTAAAAAAATATGGACAATTTCATGTGGGGGAAAAAGCGAACAGTATAAACCTCAATGTGTCATTATAGCTGCAAAATAATACAAAATAATGTATAAACAATTTGAATAACAGGACGATTTTAGTGGATTGTGCACGTGACAGGACATAAAATCACAGTTTTAGATCATTTCTGAATTTCTAAATGTGTATTTCTCGAGCAAAAGGCATTACATTTTATTTTATCTAAATCTGAATGGATTTTTACACCAACAATCACCTTGTTGTTAGTTAGCTTCTTAGCACCGTTGAGTGCTAGTGTGCTAGCTAGCTAAACGACGTACACTAGTGTAACTAGTGAATCCTTTTATACATTTTTATTATTTACTGTATACACTAGCCGTTTCTACATGAAATAATTCGGGTATACCAGGCGGGCCATGAACGGCACCATATTATTACAAGTACGACGATAAAGCTGTTAACACATAAACGTATTTAATGGAAACTAACTGATGGTTCATGCTAGCACCATTAATTGCTGACGAGTTGTTAGCGAGACTCACCATGCTGTGGTTCTCCCCCTGCACAGTCACACTAACCGAGTTAAAATCAGCCATTTAACGAGTTATACAAGTTATAATCTGAGATTTAACGATGGTTTGATAAAGTAATAGTGATAGTTGGTAATAGTTAGTTTCACTGGTGGCCTCCAGTGATCTGGCTCTGCAGCAAACCCAACTGACCTCACGAGCCAGGAAGTTTAACGTTGACCCACACGTATTATTATTATTATCAATGTTATTATATTTATTATTTGCTTTTGACTATCCTACATATGTGTTTTTGGTCATGTGTTTTTAGTAATTATTTATGGAAACGTAAAACAACGACGTGAATATTTACATAAGCTTAAAACACTTCTTCTATTCAAATCTTCAAAAAGTTTCATCACGTGGTTAACAGCTGCAAAAATAAAAATAAATATCATGGAAAATTGAACACAAATGAAGAAATCTATTAGTCCAAGACCAAGTTCAGATTTAATGTAATGTATTTTTTAGTGCAGTACTCTACACTGTCCACGCGAGGGCGCCATTTCCCTGTGAATGAACATAAAGGCACAGTCTTGCATGTATATATCCATAAAATAATGACAAAAAGTAAGATCTTGTAAGAATTAACACATTTCTAAACTTTTGTTTTTAATTTTTTTTTTAAAAGATCGATAGATGTACTTTATTTATCTTTTCATTTAAATAAATGGAAAATACTGTATACTTATATTGTTCTCTTTACAATTACAATTACTTCTCAGTGGCTGCTCACTCTTGCCTGGTGATTAATAGTTTTTAAATACATAGATGGAGGGAGACTTCATATGTCGATCCATGTGTAAAGCAGCTTGTCCATTTCACTCTTGATCCTCAAGAAGCCACTTTGGATGTTGCGAGAAAGCCTCGTTGAGCTATAATTTATCTATGATTGGCAACAAAGTGTTTCTGAAACACTGTCATTTGCATCTAATGCCCCCCTCTTCTTCTTCCTCGCCCTCACTCTGACCACAACAAAGTGACAGTAGAAAGCCTGCAAACTGTCTCCAAAGCACCACATTCATATAAGAGCTGAACAGATTAAACATTTTTTATCTACAACAAAACATCTCATAAGGTTTCAGTGTGGATTTCTTCTCCGTCTTTCTTGCAGATTTCCCACCATTACAACCTTCTTTCTCCACATTGCCTGTCCTCATCACTTGTCACTCATTTCCAGCTTTTCTTAATTGCCGGGTGAATTTGCCAAACGAGGTCTGACTGTGCAAAATGAGAAGGGCATGTTTGATAATTACAGCAATTTACAAGCTAAAAGTCCTTTTATGTTGCACAAAGATCATTTAAGACACAAGTGCTGTCAGGGCAACTTGCGTGGCTGAAAACAAAAGAGCAGAGCGTGAAGGTTTTCTCCTTTGGCTGTTTTAGTTCTGATTTCTTGTCAATATTAATATTCTTCTTCTACATTGTTCTTCGTAATTTCAACAAACAAACAAAAATGGCTACAGGTGAGTATGACACATTCTCCTTTCATGTATTTTCTCACTTCCCAACCAACACAACAAATCCAAATATTAAGGTAATGATAAAAAATTGTGTCGCTTCTGTTCATTTCTGAGCTGAAGCTGCTCCCGCTTCTCATTCGACTCTGAGTTTTATGACAAACAAGTGTATATACTTTAGGTTTTAGGACTTGCAGAGTAAATATAAACAGCCACAGAAGACATGAAGGTCAAATATCAGGTCAGACACGCATGTCCCACGGAGAAAACGTCCATTTTACCTCAGTCGGTCAGTCACTCAGACAGTCATGGAGACAGAGGTTGATGAAAAATGAGCCATAACAGAAGGGTTCGACTCTGGCTCTGTAATTACTCTACAAATCTCTGATTTCCCCTCCTTCATCTCAGACTATTTATAGCTCCTGCATTCCTCCCAGAGAATAAAATGATCTCTTTGAGACAGTACAATGCCAGAAATAACAGGTTTGGACAAACATTTGCAGAGGCGTGGTGGGCCTGGCTGACCATCGCTGAGTTCCACTGTGGTTTCAGTCTACTGTTTTTCCCCCTCGTCCATTTATTCATCTGTTATTCTAAATGGCAGTGGGTTTGCTGGGGGAGGTGGCGAGCGCGCTGTGATGGTTCAACAGAAGAACTTGTGCGGAGAGGGAGGATTGTTGCAGCGTTCTTCCACGCAATAAAGAAAACACACACTCACGAACACACACCTTCATGTCTGCGAACACTCAGGTGACTGCGGGGCCCAGACCTCCCTCTCTGCGCTCCGTTTTGTTTATGTTACAATCATACGGCTTCGCTGGCAAATATGATCAACTAAGACATGTGGCTTTGAATATGCAATCGTGTGTGTGTGTGTGTGTGTGCATGCCTGTGTGTTTAGGTTATCAGAGAAAGGAAGGCTTTGCTATCGACCGTGTTTCGTGTCAAATTTTGTTTGTAGGGACAAAATAAAGATCATATGATGCCTGCTTAGCATCCAGGCTTCACCTCCACTTTATTCCCAGCAGTATACACACACACACACACACACACACACGGTGCTGCACTGGGAGAATGAATGAGTCCTTTTAGCACATTTCTGTCTATGCTTCAGAAAACTCCTAGTGTTTAAATATGTCTCCAATTATCCTGTATTCATGAATACAATAAAGTGATTGATATAAAACCATGTGATTCATCCTCATTTAGGTTGTGTATGTTTCTGTAATGTTACAGATAAGAGATGAGGTAATAGAAAAGATCTACACTTTAAATGCCAGGAAATATACCGAGCTCCACCAAGAAGTAGAAGAGTGGATTTAATTAAAGCTACAATCAACCAGGAAGTTTACATTGTATCTTGACTGTTATTATATTTGAGGTGCCAGGTTATTTAACTTGAACTGTTCCTTTAATAACACTGTATCCTCACAGACTCATTGTTTGAACCCAGATTTACAAAAGTGTAATTATAATCTGATTAACATTAAATGGAGAATAAATTATTATTAAATATTAAGCAGTAAAATGGTCTGTTTTTACCTAAAATGTTGTTGTTTTTACTCAAATTGTACCTTTTTTCCCAACATTTTATTGTTTTTACTTGATGTTTTGGTATTTTTTAACCTAAAATGTTAGTTTTACTCAAATTATATTGTTTTTACCTCCAAATTATATTGTTTTCACCACAAATTTTATTGTTTTTACACTATATTTTGTTGTTTTTGCCCAAAATGTTTTATTATTTCATATCAGTTCATAGTTAGTATATTAAGTTTAGTGCTTATGAACCAGTATTCTACTATTTTTATCCAGTATTTCAGCAACCGGACAAAAACAACCCGTCTTACTGGGTTAAATGAACCCAGACTGTAATTGACCCAGTTCTTAAAACATTAAAACAACCCAACATATTTCAGTGTGTAGTTTGTTAATGTAGTTTTGCATCTAAACCCAAGTTGTAGAAATGTTTCCTTCACAATAAAAGCTTCTTTACTACTGATACATGTCACTCAGCTCACACACAGTATGAAAGTTTTTGAGGTGTCACGGTAGAAACCCTGGACCGTATGTTGTGATGTTTGAGAGTAATCAGAGTACTGATGGTGTAATCAGCCTTCATCACAGCAGGACAACGTTAAGGATGAGTTGCTCATTACAGTATTTATCATAGTGTTGTCTGTCTGAGACATTATGGTGGAAATCAGACTCAGTGGAGGTTTGTTTCTCCATTTAGACTGGTGGTGGATTTTAAAAATTTGCACTATAGACAGTCCATAAAAGATACATGTGTCAATCACACTGAATCATATCAACACCAAAATGTCGTCTCTTCTCTGGCTTTCTCCAGTGGTTGTTTGCTCTTTTGTGAAAATGCCTCACCACAATGGTGTTGCATTCCACAGCGACACCCGATGATTTCTCTAAATGTAGACATATTATTTAGGGTTTTATATGCTGAGGCCCCGGCTATAGTTAGTGGGTGTGCACACACTGACCTATAATAAAGTAAACACAGTCAACTGGGCTCTGGCCAGTGAACTAAAAGTGAAGCCAAAGTCTCCTCACTATTTCCTTTTCTCTCTCTTAATTCCTTTATTGGATGTAGCAGGTAAAAACACATCGAGTGAGGTTATATGGCGTAAAGTCAGTCCAGCTGGAGGACATTTTATAATATCTGTCAGCTCTCACTACTCTAATACTCATCAGATTATTTGATCTGGGAGTGTAATGGTAATGCTTACTTTCAGGGGTGCGCCTCATGATCAATCTATTGCTTTGCACGAAGTATTTCATGTTGTAAAACTTGCAGAAGAAGTGATGATGCCACTTTTCTTTACATCCTGTCTATGCCTCGAATCAGGCCCAGAAGTCATCCGGGATCAAACCAGAGAATTGCCAATTGCAGCGGTACTTATTTACCAGTTTCTGCTCCATGTGACATTTTGAATAAAACATCCTTCATGGGGGAGAGTGACAAAGACAGAGGGGATGACAAGTCGAGTCTTTCTGCGATCATTTCGGATGCGGGATCATGAATTATTCGGCAGGAAGATAACACTAATTTTGCATTAGATTTACGGCCCAGTGCACCTGCAGATTTTCACCCCCAACACACACACACACATATTTGTTGCCCTGCCCCTCCTGACACCCTGTTGTTTGTGTATAGTGAATGTAGGTCAGTATTTGTGTGTGTGTGTGTGTGTGTGTGTGTGTGTGTGTGTTTTACTGTACGGACACACAGTGTGCCCACGGAGGTCTCCTGACACAACTACAAATATAAATTTCCACACACACATGCACACAATCCAGCGGTAGGTCAGTTTAATATTTCATTTGGCTGATGGACGGCGTCTGCTGCTCCGTGAGCCAAACATCATTACAACACACTAAGTGACTTAACTCTAATTAGAGCTGAAAATCACATTAAAGCTGCTCTGTGATACAGGAGGCAGCTCACCTTTTCCCATCACTCGTTTCGGACTCAAAGGGGCCATAACTATAGATGGTTACAAATTATTATGAATTCAGTGTCAGATTTGTTTTTTTAACTGGTTGCATTGCAGTGGATGTCATCTAAATTTGTCAAATATCATTTTTAAGTTTAAAAAAGCGTGTGTCTCTTATGCATTACTCATATAATAGCTTAATTTTGCACATATTAGTAATAAATCCTGCTCCTGTTGCTGCGTCACGTCCTCACAAACAACCAAAGAATCACTTTTTGTCCTAATACTCGACACATGAAAATCAAACTGCAGCACTTTTGTTGCATGTGCGTGTTGGTGTGTATAATTTATGAATGATGAGGGAGTAAACAGCTTCCACTTTGGTAACATGTTTTTGCACTTTGAATGTATGTGTGGAAGCAGCTCTGGTGTGAATGCATTAACAGGCTGTTCATATGCGTTCTGTTGCTTTGTTTACTCTTTGGTTAAATCTTTTCTTTGGGATGTTAGAGCAAAGGTCAGAGGTCACGGGAGTTGTATACAAGAAAAAAAAAGTAACAACAGCAACAGAGGAAAGACAGACTCTAATTCTTGCAACAAAATAACAAAATTATTTTGATTGATTCGTCTTTTCCCTCTGTCCACAGTAAATAAACAGCTCCCACAACATCTCTCTCCATCTGAAGTTACTTTAAAATCCTCCTCCTCCACCCTCCATCCGCTCCCCTGCACAGCACCATGCTTCACCTATGGTGGGAGTCAGAGATGTCCTTGTTTTCTCCTCCCTCCATCCCTCCATCCCTCACTGTGTTTGTGCTGAACAGATGCCAGTGCTGGGTAAAGTCCTCTCCAGAGGGACTGCCAGCAGCATATTGGTTTATAATTAATGAAATTAGGGCTGCTGTCTGCCGAGGAGGCTTGGGTCCCAGCGTAGGATAGACTGCTGCCTGCCAGGAAGACAGACGACTGGAGGCATCCGAGAGGACAGACAGAAAGACGGAGGAGCAGTTGGACCGTCGTCAACCCGCTGTACCCGCGGCCGTGGCGGTTTCCTGAACTGTTCGGGGTCTCATCAGTTTATCTTTTAAAATCGAGACCTGGTCCCGTTGTGACAGCGGTACTCGCCCACTGTTGGCATCCTCACCGCTGCCTCTGGAGACAGGGGGATCCCCTTAACATGCTAGCCAGCTGGCAACACGTTAGCACTCAGCCTCAAATGGATTAGTTGAATCCAAAACCACTGCATTAGTGCTGAGAATCTGCAGAGTCTGAAATTTTTGGGGCTTGTGCAGAAAGTCGCAGACGAAATTTATGTCACACTGACCCACATGGATCCTCACAGCCAAGAGGACCCTCATGAAATCCTCGCTAAAGCCTAACTCTTGTCGGCGGGGAGACACATTTCCACATTTTAAAACGTCGCCTGACCACATGCAAAAGAAAATCTTCCATCCTCTACAAAAAAAATCATTTTATAAATAAAAAACATCTCAATGGATCCAGTCATGCGCTTTCTGGAAATCTGAAAAACCACAGATTTTCCCTTTTAGCCCTTAATACTAAAGTAGTCAACAAGAAAGTAGCTGTGCCGAAAGGAAGGCTGGAGTCACCCCAGGGGCTGCTAAATGAAATTAAATTGTCATGCTATACAAATACAGATGCACATTAAAGATTGATGCTTGAATTAATAATTTGGTACGTTTTGGATTAAATATTTAACATTGTTTTGTGCAGATTACATGACATCACCAACCTGAACGCATCGTGGAGATGTGAGAAAACTCACAGAAAGTCTAATAAAGGAGCGGAGCTGCATCTCGGCCTTTTTCACAGCAGACATTTTGACTTAGGAAAAGGACAGGTGGCACTAATAACATTATTGATGGTTTCCTTTTTCTTCAAGGGCCTCAGCCTGAAACTGAAGCAGCTAAATGTAACTTGGAAATAATTAATTTTATTATTTACACCAGTGCTTCTGCTGCTGTGACATGTCAGAGTGTCCACTGTGAAAAGGGCCTTTTGTGTTTGTTCTCCAGAAAAAAATGCTGCAAAGGGGAGTGTGTGTGTGTGTGTGTGTGTGTGTGTGTGGTTCTGAAATATTATTGCACACACACATTTATTTTTCCTTACACATTATATTGACTTACACCCAAACTTTAAACCAAGTCTTCACCCTAAAATGTAATGATGTCCCCATGCCAAGAGTACACACACACACACTCACACACACCTATTCATGCTCACTAACCTTATTTTAGTCACTTTCAAGCTCCTCTTCTCCTGTTAATTCAGTTAGAGCTGCTCAATCCAGCAGCAGCAGCCATTAAAACTCTCCTGCTGTGTCCCGATGCAGCCGAACCTTCAATCCACTTCAAACGATGCCGCGTCATTTACACTGAGATGACCTTTAAAGGGCTTTCTTCAAAGTCAAGTTTGAATAAAATGTGCCGCAGAGGAATGAAATACTAACTGTCATTAGCTAAAGTCGACTCTTCTTCTCTGGTCCATCTGAAAATCATTTATCATTAAGTAGATATTAGGGGCGTGGTTAGTTTGATTGACACACTCAGGTGTCAAGGGTCAGACCCGCCCCCTCACTCCTCCCTTCATATCCAAATATGGTCACTTCTGGCTCCAAACAACGCAATGTCGGTTGTCTGTGGTCATAAAACCGAAATCAGGTTTCGCTGTCTGACCTGTGGAGCAGTTTACCCCCTTCAGGCCTCTCAGAGTAAAAAGTTGTCACATTAAAAGAAACATGGGTTTTCTTGACATGCAGAAGATTAAGACTTCCTCTGTTGCTTGATTGCACATCTCTTTTCCCCCTGTAGCCGAGCACAGACTGGACTCTCAGGCATCATGTTGATGGTGCATCTTGTTTGTCTCAAAACTTCACTGTTATGACATTTGTGCTCGATCACATTATAAACAGGCAGTGTGGCTGGCTGGCAATGCACAACCACTAATTGTTGTAATTGTTTGCAGTTGTTTGAGCTGCCTGGTCTAAAGACTGCATGTGTGTGTGTGTGTTTTTTGTATATGAACACGCGCACAAGCATATCTGAGTGTTTGCACGTATTTATTTAGCTTCATATCTTTCTCTGATTGTAATATACACCTTGGAGTACGTGTGTGTAGTTGTCTAAAGACGTCCTTACTCAGTTTAAGCTTCAAACACTTTAGACAGAAGAGTGAGGAGAGCGAGGGAAGAGGAAATTATGAAGGAAAGATGAGTGAAATAAACATGTAAATAATAGGAGGGCTATTAGCATTTCAAATGTTAGCCTTTGATTGACTCTAATTTCAAGAAAAGATAGTTTTCATGCATACAGTTTAAGGCTTTGAGGTATTAATCTGTTTTAAACTCGGGTTCAAAGGTCAGACCCGCCTCCTCGCTCCTCCCTTCATGTCCAAATATGGTCATTTCTTTCTCCAAACAACCAACATGGCGTCATTTCTTTATGTCAATCTTTGTCCAAACCTGTCCCCCTGTGAGGACCTCTGAAGTCACATCTGGCAAACAAACACTCCACAGAAACATGACAGTGGAGTTTCTGGTAATCGAAACCCATCTTGGCCAAATATAAACCAAAACTATTTGCATGACAAATGAAATGAAATGCCTCTTTCTATTTGAACTGTCT
>OOFC01013603.1:0-11368 GCA_900323345.1 Pseudochromis fuscus | reverse complement strand
GGTGCAGAAGTTCAGTCTGGACTGGGCAGAGGGCCTGGAAAACCCAGACGTCCATGTGGTGGTTGTGCTGTGCTTCAGGGAGCTGAACCTGGTCAGAGAGCAGCAGCACAGTCTCCTCACGCTGCTCCATGTTTTCCATCCATCATTACAGGAGGTGACAGCAGAGCAGCTGGCCGTCTGTAAACTTTTGTTCATCTTTGACGGCCTGGATGAAAGCAGACTTCCCCTGGATTCAACAGCACGGAGGTGGTGTGTGATGTCACACAGAGGTCATCGGTCAACGTGCTGCTGACAAACCTCATCCAGGGGAACTGCTTCCATCGGCTCTCATCTGGATCACCTCCCGGCCCGCGGCGCCAATCAGATCCCTCCTACATGTGTGGACAGGCTGACAGAGGTCCGAGGCTTCACCGACGCCCAGAAGGAGGAGTTCTTCAAGAGGAGGTTCAGTGATGAAGAGCTGTGCAGCAGAGTCATCTCCCACATCAAGGCGTCCAGGAGCCTCCACATCATGTGTGGAATCCCAGTCTTCTGCTGGATCACTGCTACAGTCCTGGAGGACATGTTGACCACAGAGCAGAGAGGAGAGCTGCCCAAGACCCTGACTGACATGTACTCCCAGTTCCTGCTGGTTCAGACCATCAGGAAGAAGCAGAAGTACAACAAGGCCAGTCCACGGGAGCTGACGGAGGGACAGGAAGCTTCTTCTGAAGCTGGGGAGGCTGGCGTTTGAACATCTGGAGGAAGGAAACATCATGTTCTACCAAGAAGACCTGGAGCGCTGTGGTCTGGATGTGACAGAGGCCTCGGTGTACTCAGGAGTTTGTACAGAGATCTTCAGGAGAGAGTGTGAGATGTTTCAGAAACCAGTCTACTGCTTTGTTCATCTGAGTGTTCAGGAGTTTCTGGCTGCAGTCTACCTGCTCCACTGTTACACCAACAGGAACACACAGGTGCTGCAGGACTTCCTGGGGCAGAACTGCCACAAATTATCTCTGGATGTCTTCCTGAGGAGGGTCATGGACAAATCTCTGCAGAGTAAAAACGGACATCTGGACTTGTTTGTTCGCTTCCTTCATGGCCTCTCTCTGGAGTCCAACCGGAGACGGTTAGGAGGTCTGCTGGGTTGGAAAATAAACCGTACAGGAATCATCCAGAAAGTCGTCGACAACCTTAAGAGGATGAGGACGAATCAAATGTCTCCTGACAGATGCATCAACATCTTCCACTGTCTGATGGAGATGAACGTGCTCTCAGTCCATGAGGAGATCCAAGATTTCCTGAAGTCGGAGAACAAATCAGAGCAGGAACTCTCTGAGATCCAGTGCTCAGCTCTGGCCCACATGCTGCAGATGTCAGAGGAGGTTGTGGATGAGTTGGACGTGCATCACTACAGGACGTCACTGGAGGGACGGCGGAGACTGATCCCAGCTGTGAGGAACTGCAGGAGGGCTCGGTGAGTCCAGATGGGATCAATAACATTATCAATCAGTGTAGAGTCACAGTTCAGTTCTTCAGATGTTCACACTGGAACATTTCCACGAGTTTCTTGATCATTTGTTGTTTGTTTCAGATCAGTTTGACATTTGTTAATTATTAAATCTGTTAAATCAGCAACAAAAAAATCAAAAGATGAAATTAACATCATCAATAAAATAAAGTACAAATTCAAATCAGGTGAAGTTTAATGATGGATTTAACAGATGTTCCTGAGTGAAGCAACCTGATTTCAAGAAGTAGGTTGTTCCAGATGACAGGAGGAGTATTACACTGCAGAGAGAGTTAAGACTTATTAGTTTGATTGTGTTTGGCCTCATGATGACGTCATACAATCAGATCACAGTGTAGGACTTGATCTTCTCTCCCTTCATCTGCAGGACTAAAGCCAAACTAAGAGTAAAAGTCTGCAGGTCTAAGAGACGCTGATGAAAGTGATGTCTCATGTCAGAAAGTGAAGCTGCATTAAGTCTATATTAAGTGTATAAAGTTCCTAACTACAGATGTGTCTTATATTTATGTTGTCAGCCTGTGGGACTGTGGACCCTTAGAGACTCACTGTGAAGTCGTGGCCTCAGCTCTGAAGTCCAGCCCCTCCCATCTGGTTCACCTGGATATGACTCGCAGCAAACTGCAGAATGAAGGAGTGAATCATATTTGTTCTGGACTGAAGAGTCCAAACTGTAAACTGGAGACTCTGAGGTCAGTTCACTGACTGTTGCCATGTTTCAATATGTTGAGTTGAATCAACTGCGACTAAAACAAAACCCACAGTGTTGCTCTGTGACTGAAAGTAAAGCAGATTTGACACAAAGCTGAGTGTCACAGATACAGTTAGTGTGTCTGTTTCCCCCATAGACTGTTTATACAAAAACAAAGCAGGTGTGATGTCACCGTGTTAGTTGTTTGCAGCTGGAAATGACCATATTTGGATATAAATGAAGGAGTGAGGAGGCGGGTCTAACTCTTGAACCCAAGATCGCTGCCCAATGTGTCTGACACTTCACTTCAGCACTGCTGTCGTTGGAGACCAGGCCTGTCAATCCAGCAACCCCGCCCCTAAATATTCCTCTTTTTGAAGCCTAATAGCTACTTTGTTTTTTTTTTCCAGATGGACCAGATCAATGATAACAGATGACTTTAGCTAATGACATCAGAATGACTTGTAGAAAAAAAAAGACTGATGATTAAAAGTGACCATTATTAATTGAAGTCAATTGGAGCCACAGTGTTTTGGAACCAGCACCTAGTGGCCATTGGGTGTATTGCACTATTGCACGCAGCGGGAATCAGAATCACTTTGTAATGTACAGACGACAAACTGTCAACTGCTCCTTGAACTGTTTAGTGACACAAGCCAATGAGGCTGCTGAACACAGGAAGAAGAAAGGTCATGTGATCAGTATTAGTATTGATTGTGTAATGAGAGAGTTGACACAGGTCAGCAGCAAGTTACTGATCTGTGGTGACATGAAACATTTCAGAGAAACTCATTGACAGGAATCAGAAATGTTGATCTGCTCCTTCTGATTGGATCAGAAATGATTGTGTTTGCATGTTTTTTTCTGTATTCAGGTTGATAGGCTGTAGTTTGTCAAAGCTCAGCTGTGATTCTGTGGCCTCAGCTCTGGAGTACAACCCCTCCCGTCTGAAACATCTGGACCTGAGTAGCAACAAGAACCTGCTGCATTCAGCAGTGAAGCATCTGTGTGGTTTTCTGCAGAGTCCACTCTGTAAACTGGAGAAACTGAGGTCAGTTCTGTTACTGTGGTCAGAGGTGGCAGAAGTACTCACTCTGTACTTAAGTAGAAGTACTGATACTTGTGTAAAAAAAAAAAACACTCTGGTAAAAGTAGAAGTACTGATTAACTGCTTTACTTAAGTAAAAGTAAAAAAGTACATGCTCTAAAATTTTACTTAAGTAAGCACAAAAGTAAAAAATGCTTTTTTATGTCAATTATACACAATACTTGTTTTGATAACTTAGCAAAATGGAAAAATGACATCATGTCTGCAGAAGTGAAAAAAACAAGTAACAAACTATTTGTAACAACGTAAGGAGTAGAAAGTACAGACAGTAAAATTAAAGTGAAAGTAAAAATCTGTCAGAAAAAATAAATACTCAAGTAAAGTACAGATACCTTAAAAATCTACAGTACAGTAGAAAGTATGTATACTTTGTTACTTCCACCTCTGCTCATGTAGAAATTGTTCTATTAGTTGTTGAAGTAATTTGTGCTGAAGAGTTGATTTCAAACCTGAACATCTGATTGACTGAGAAATGATTTGATCTCCATGTTTGTTTCTTTATTCAGGTTGTTTGGCTGTAGTTTGTCAGAGAGCAGCTGTGAGTCTCTGGCCTCAGCTCTGATGTCCAACCCCAAACATCTGAAATACCTGCATCTGAGCTACAACGACCTGAAGGATTCAGCAGTGACGCCACTGTCTGCTTTTCTTCAGAGTCCAGACTGTAAACTGGAGACTCTGAGGTCAGACGCCATGTTTTAGCTGTGCTGTGATGAACGTGATGTGAAAGTTGTGGTGACAGTAAAGTGCAGACATGAGGCTGATATTCTCCTGTCACAAAGTATGCAATATGCATATAAAACAACCACGAAAAACAGCAATTGCACTGAGGTCACCATAAAACTTACCGCTATATCCAAAAAGGCAACAAGGTGGAGCCATGAGCCCATAGCGATTAACATTATTCTGCACCACATATTATCATTGAGAGCATTGCTAGCTAAAAAATACAGCCTCTTATGCACAGAAATATACATTGTTATCCTCAAAGTATAGTGGCAACTGACATCAAATACACTCATAAAACAAGTTTAAAAGCAACTCAGGACACTTAGCAATATCAGTAAAGGCTTTGTATATATGAAAAATACCACAGCGGTCACTCGTTAGTACTTAATTGGGCTTAATTAGCGTGACAAATATCAGCAGCCACTAATGGAAAAGTATCCATCTTTACAGCATCATTACAGCTATGGCACATTTACACTGGTACCTACTCGCTTCGCTTCGGTTTTGGCGCATTAACACTGGCAAAAAAGTACCTGTAACTTGGTACCTGGTACACCTTTTCATACCTCCTCTCCTGCGGTTCCAAAAAAAGTACCCGGTCAGGTCGGAGCAGGTACTGAAATCTTATTGGTCGGAATCGTCACTGCGTCGTTGCGTCATCACTGCGCTGCACGTAATCTGTCCCCACGAACACGCCGGCATTTTTAAATCGTCGGCAAACCGTGCAGACGTGTTTGAAATAACAACAAGAAGAGAAATGGCATCTGTTAGAAATCCTGCCCCATGGACTCAGGACGAGGTGCAAACCTTTCTGTCATTAGTCACCGATGAGGAAATTCAGCGGGAGCTGGACGGCGCGGTCAGAAAGGAAAGAATCGCATAAAAGATGACGTCACGAATGACAGCCAGCTACACAGATGGGGCACTATCCTCGGCAAGGTAAATGCAACCGAGGGGCTGATCCCGAGCGATCCGAGGCGAAGCGAAGCGAGTAGGTACCAGTGTAAATGCGCCAGTAGTGACCATGAATAAACATATGCAAGAGAAAGTACCATTTTACAGGCTCAAACACGTGAACTCAGACTAGCTTAACTCACTTGTCCACTTTACACAGATTGCTGAGCTGCTGGTTGTCAAAGATCAGCTGTGATTCTCTGACCTCAGCCCTGAAGACCAGGCCCTCCCATCTGAAAGAGCTGGACCTGAGCCGCAACCACAACCTGCAGGATTCAGCCCTGAAGCACCTGTGTGGTCTTCTGGAGAGTCCCCTCTGTAAACTGGAGAGTCTGGGGTCAGTTCACTGCCTGTTACTGTTGTAGGAAGATCTTCTTGAGTCCCATGTGTTTGCCTGAGAAAGAAAACAGTCATTTTAATGTGATTTTTACTGATAATGTCCAATCACTGTAAATAGTTCTGTCAACACACTTCTTTATTCAGACTGGAGAACTGCAGGTTGTCAGAGACCAGCTGTGATTCGCTGGTCTCAGCTCTGATGTACAACCCCTCCCATCTGAAACATCTGCAGCTGAGTGAGAACCACCTGCAGGATTCATCAGTGAAGCAGCTGTGTGGTTTTCTGGAGAGTCCACTCTGTAAACTGGAGACTGTGGGGTCAGTTCACTAAATGAATGTTTGTCTATTGTGTTGGTTTTGTCTATATCTGTGGATGTGGAGAAACTGTATATCTTTCTTTCTTTTTTTTTTTTACGGAAATACCTTAAGTTTAAAGAAATGACACATTGTCATTATCTTTGAATTTTGTTTAATTCAAGTGTTAAACTGATTTGTTCTCCATGTTTTATTCAGCTTGATAGGCTGCAGTTTGTCAGAGACCAGCTGTGATTCTCTGGCCTCAGCTCTGAAGTCCAATCCAACCCATCTGAAACATCTGTACCTGAGTGAGAACAACCTGCCGGATTCAGCAGTGAAGCAGCTGTCTGATCTTAAGGAGAGTCCAGACTGTCACCTGGAGACTCTGAGGTCAGTAGATGCTGGAGTCGGTCTGTGCTGCCCTCAGCAGGATTGTACTAAACACAATCAGGGTGAAAGTAAAGATTCGGTGTTTCCTGTAAACCTGCAGCCTCCTCAGAGAAGCTGTGGGAGGAGCCAGAGACAACAGTCAGCCAATCAGAGCCAGAGTCAGAAGCCTGTTGTGATCATGTGTTAGAAATAGATTGTGTGTGTGTGTGTGTGTGTGTGTGTGTGTTATCCTGGATGAAGTGAGTCTCTGTAAACTCTCATTTATCTCCTCTATACTTTCTTCTCTCTGCAGCTTGAAGTGATGAACAGGACTGAGTGTGTGGTGAGAGGATGAGTGTGTCCTGATAATCCACAGAGGATGAGGCAGCAGCAGCTGGTGTGTAGTGAGGCTCTGACTGGGACGTGTTACTGGGAGGTGGAGTGGAGGGAGGAGATCAGCTCCTCCCTGTGTTTCCCTGTGGATGCTGAGTGGATGTGCTGTGCTGCTGCTCTGTGCTGTGACATTGACACTCCTCCCCCCTCTACCTCCACCTGCACTTCACTCATTCACACCCTGAACCCAGCAGGACACCACAACATTCAATTACAGGTCTGAAAGCACCTGTGTGAACCAAACAAATCAACATTTGAAACTGGAAAGAGTCTGAAAAGATGTTAATAAGCTGCACATTATTTCCCCAACATCCTGGTTCATGGTGTGTTGGTCTGAACCCCACAGACATGGACCTGGACTCTGTAATACACCAGAAACTATCCTCATGTTCCACCATGAAAGTCCAGTTTGGATCTTTAATCCTTATCTTTCTAATGGTTAATAAAGATTTTTCTTTTTTACATTTCTATCTCAGATAATCCTGATGGTTCCAGTTCAGTCAGATATTTTCAAATACATCTTCCAGTTTATTTACTATTATACCAACTTCACACTTTTCTGTTGTTACTGTAAACAAATGGATCCAACTGAAGACAGGTTTTGGATTGAATCAAATACTTTCATGAAATTATAGTAAAGCTGTTGATGTATGTGGGTCTTTTTGTGTGAAAAGAGAGTCACATTTTAATGTTATTACAGTTACAGTTTTTATATTTATTTTCCATCTCTTTATGTAATGTTTAAAGTATCTTTGTGTACAAAAAGTGTATTTTTTGCTGTGTAGAAATCCACAAAAGTTGTTTATCTGTATTTAATATCATTACTGTTACTGAGGAAATGAGGAGTGTCTGAGGAAGTTTCATATGTTCAACAAAATATATGAAGATATTTCTGAAATTATAATGAATTTGTGAATGTAATTTGAGCTTTTGTATGTGGATATAAAAACAATGAAAACTTGCTCACAGTACCAGGTCTGATTTTATCATTGTTAGAGAATAGAAATATTTATGTGTTTCACAATTACAGAAACAATTTGTAAAAGAACAAGCAACACCTGATGTTATTATTGACCCTTTAGCTGTAATAACCAGTTGAATCCACCAGGGGGAGACAGAGTCCTTTATCTGTTTCCACATGAAACAGAAACAGCAATCAGTTTTCTGTCCAACGGTTTTATTTCAATTCTAAATAATTTCACTTCTTTCTCACAGGTTATTAGTTCTATTTAATGAATTATTCTGCTATTGTTCATGCTTTTCTTCTCTGAAGTTTGTGTCTGTGATATGTCTTTAATGTTGTTATACAGACCTTTGTTTTCTTGCTGCAGTTCAACCACTTTCCACTTGACCATAATAAATACAAATTACTGCGTTATTTACTCTGTAATGAATAAATAGAAATTAATTATTTTTCTCATTAATATTCACATTATACAATACTTTAATTATACATTTATTCATGTATATTTTCAAATAAAACGAACGCGATATTGTTGTGCATTATTTTATGTCATAGCCAAAAACCAAATATAGTGAAGGTAAATGTGTGATGTCATCTCATCTTGGTTCAAGGAGTCAGAAATACAGCTTCTCATTAAAGCACGCTACATATTGTGAAATTAATTTCCCATCCTCACATACAATAACAATAATTTTAAGTTTGCTCAGTGAAGATATTTCATAGTTTCTTTTTCCACATTAACGGCCAAGATGAAAAAGAACAATCAGTTGACCTCAGTACGCTGACGCAAAAACGTCATACATCACTTCCGCCAACACACAACATGGCGGCGGCCTTGTGGCGGTTGGGCAGCAGAACGTCGTGGAGGACCAGCTGCAGGTATTTATTCACCTTTTTAACTTATTTTACGTGTTAATGTCAGCTTGACAATAGCACGTGACGTGTTTCTGTCACGGCCGGGCGGCTGTGACGAAACGACGGTGTGACGTGAGTTGGTGACAACGTGTTTGCTGCAGGGGTAACCTGACAGGTGACCCGTTTAACAGTCTGTGTTTCTTTGTTTGTGTTTAAACTTCGTGTTTAGACAAACAAGCAAGATATTAATCTGAACCAATGTAAATTGTATTGTACTTCGGTTTTCCAGAGTTTTCTCTCTGAGCTGGAGCCAGCAGCGCTTCCTGCACACAGGTGAGTCCCTGCTGCTGCACCTCCTCCACTGACTGTGCTACATGTTTCAGTGTGTCACTTACATGTTCACATTTAATAATATTAAGGATAAAATAAACACACTTTCTGAAATGTAAAGGCTTATTTCACAGTATAAATATGTATGAAATATAAATAGAAAGATTTATTGTCTTTCTACAACATATACATAGTAGTGGAAAAAAGTTTTCGGACACCCTCAGAATGATGTGTCATCTGGGGCTGAGCGCCAGATTGTAAATAACTGCTGCCATGACAACGCTGTCCCTGATTCTGGTTGTTGGACTGAATGAAAACTGAACCAAAATAGATCCTGGATATGCTGCACTTGCATCTTTGTGCAGGCTTGCTTTGTCAGTTACCATAGAGATGTAAGCTGGTAAAAACTGAACCATGTGATGCTGGAAACCCAGGATTAGTCCTGAAGTTCCCTCAGTGACCATCACTATCTACCTACTGCTTCACAGTACATAGACCTGCTAGTTGGATGTTATTTTAGTTCTTTGCTTTTGTTGTTTTTGATTGTTATTTTCTCATTTGTCAGATCTTTGAACCAATCAAATCACTCTGTCTTCTTAGGTCGTGGCCTCTTGCCCCGCCCTCGGCCACTTCCTCTCCTCGTGGTGACAGGGGGTGGTTACCTTGGTTACCAGCACTACAGGAAGAGTGGCCCACAGGAAGATGGAGCTCCGCCTTCTATAGCCTCACCCACACAGGTTGGTAGGGGGAGGGGTGGTGTAGCTGCTGCTACTGGTGCATCTTCATCATGGACTGTTTATAGAAATGGGCGAAACAACTGAGTCTCAAAGTGAACCTAATGTGAAGATACAAAAAATGCAATACCACTGATGGCCACAAGAGGCTGGCTTCAAAACACTCTGGCTCCAATTGACTTCAGTTCAACAGTGGCCACTTTCAATCATCAAATACTTTGTCATTCTAATGTCATCAGCTCAAGTTAATTCTTCTTATTAGCGGTCTGGTGTTCCAAGAGCAAGATTTAGGGGTGTGGTCAGTTTGATTGACAGATCTAGTCTCCAATGATTTACAGGTGGTTTGGAGGCTCATTCACTGGTGAACTTTGTTCTCTAATGAAACCAGTCCTGAACTCCAGTCTCATGCACATCGGACAGTGTCCTCAGGTTCAAGGGTCAGTCCCGCCTCCTCACTCCTATCTTCATATCTAAATATGGTCACTTCTGGTTCCAAACAACCAGCATGGCAACGTTCCCATGCCAAACTCCTGGCTTCAAAATACAAGTCCACAAACCACCGGTTGACGTCACGTAGACTTCATCCACTTTCTTATATACAGTCTCTGATCTTCGTGTTGTCATCTCTCTACTTTTTTTCTCTTTATTCCTCCTCTGTTTTCTTTGTTCTTCATTTTGTTTTCAGATAAACATAAATGTAAAACTGAGTGTATGTTGAATGCAGCCAGACCTCTTCTTCTTCTGTTATTTCTTCTGTTTCCCTGCACTCCCAGTCAGAATGCCATTTCACTGTTATTTTTCGGTCTCACTATCTAAACCTCGGCGTTGGGTCGTGTCTGTGACATCGTGTCGCTGCACTTTGTGAAATCAGCTGATTGGAGGACTTTGGGTGAAAGGTGAGAGTGATGTGATGGTGATGATGCCACACAAACCGGTCACTCTGACACCTTAACTCTCACCACGTTGCTGACACCCTGACCCCTCTCCTTACTCCGCCCTGATTGGTCCCTTGAATGATGGCATGGTCTTTTTGGCCAATCAGGTACTGTCAGTAACTGTATATCTGTCTGATTGGACGAACTGACAAGTGAACTTTCACTTTGTTGATTTATTGATCTGTTTGGGACAGTTATTTTCATTTGAACTTTCCCACAATTTATATGTTTTTAATTTAATTTATATGTTTTTTAAAAGTAAATTTAATTCTAAATAACAATAAAATGTAAGTAATTTAAAAAATATAATTACAATGAATTGTATAAAGTTATATTTAAAAAAATAATAATCTTTCAAATATGTTTTTATAAATACGTACAACTTATCTAAGGAGAATATCTGCACAAAATAAAATGCTGTTTTCATACTCTTAGGCTAATAAAATGTAACAGTATAAAATGGCATGTCTTACAATATAATAATAAGATAAGATAATCCTTTATTTGTCCCACAACAAGGAAATTTACAATGTTACAGCAGGAAAGTGGATAGATTGTCTACATGTTAAAGACAAAAGAGAGACATGTTAAAGAGGTGAAAACAATATAAACAATAAATACGTAAGGTAAGGATAAGGTTAAATAAAATGAGATGATTTGGTGCAGTACATTTAAAACTGAATTTAATTGAGTACTGTAAAAGTTTATCACTAGTACTTTAAAATTTGTTCTCTTTGTTGACATCAATTACAACCAGTGATTACAAAAAATAATACTTTAATTATTAAAGTCTTTGTGGATGCTTTCTCTTTTAATAAATGCCCTATAACATATAAACAGATGGACAGGATTTTATTGTCAATCAGATGATGCTGATAATAATAATGATGATGAAGAAGAAGAAGAATCAACAACAGATGAATATTTATAGAAGAAAATAAAATAGACGACGGGGGAGGAGGTGAACGAGCGGTTTAGAGAGTGGGAAGCAGGAGGAGGAGGAGTGGGAGGAGCTCATCCACATTAACTCCTCCGCTCCTCTCTCCATCGTCACTTCTTCTTCTCTGCTCTCAGTGAACGCACTCGCCTCTTTTTTTTTCTTCTTCTTCTCTTTAACTGGTCGTCATTTTGTTCGTCCCGATGTGTCAGCGGCCGGTTTGCTCTCC
>OOFC01013602.1:0-21101 GCA_900323345.1 Pseudochromis fuscus | reverse complement strand
AAAAAAAATCACAAAAACATACTTTTATTTTGTTGAATAAAACATCTGTGGTTTCTTACCAAGTGTTAACACTAAGTGTGTAGTGGTTGCAGCTTCAGTGTGAGGGTTTCATATTATATAAGAGTAAAGTGAATATCTATGGAGTTTGAAGTCCTCACTAAAGCAGCAACTAACCGTTATTTTGATTATTGCATCTGGTAGTTTTATTTTAATGGATGTTCAGAAAATAGTGGTAAAAAAACGTCCTCAAATGAGTTGTTCTGTCTAATCAACAGCCCCTAAAGTCAAATATCCACTGCACGTGCTCTCATTTAGCAAGTCAGGCTTTGGGAAACCTTTGTTCCTCAGAAGCAGTTGTTGGTGTCTCTGCAGATGTTTTGGATTTCTCCATCTCCATCTCCATCAAGGATGCAGGGCGCAGAGGGGGATTCCGCTCTTGGCATTCACCGCGTGCCTTAATTGTATGGCTAATAAATCAAGGTCCGCCGTGAACACGAGGAGCGGGAATCCTGTTGGAGCTTTTTGACCATTACAGGATTAAACACACACACACACTCACACACTAAACAACAACAACAAACCTCCACATAAATGACTCGACAGGCCTGAGCGCCATTGCAGTGCGAGGCTATTCCAAATTCCTGAAAATGTGATCATCCATCTAATACGTTACATCAGCAACACGACTGCAACACAAATATGAAACATTTAAGCACATCACGCAAGACGTGTTTTTTTCTCCTTGTCGTTGTTGGTAATCTGCCACTGATTTATCACCATCATTAACTGTCCAGTGTCTCCATCATCATCATCATCATCATCATCTTCATCATCATCTTCATCACCATCATGTCTTCATTCCGCAGCACAGCAGCTGATCCTCAGGTCCACTGCTGACACCTCTCCGTGCAAAATGCCCGCCTGGTGTTATTCTAGCAGGACGGATGTGTGGACGTAAATCGGGAGAAACAATACCGTCCACCGTGCAGCCATCGGTGTGTGTGCAGAGGCCCACACTGATGATGTCCCGTCAGCCTTTAGAATAAAAAAGAAGAGCAGAAATAAAGACCTGCTTCAGTCCACCCGCACCTTTGGGTTTAAACCCCTCACAGACATCCATCAGGATTTCTTCAGGATATCAGACATTTCTCTACAGTACTGGAAAAAAAACCCGTCCCCGTCCTGATTTGCGTGTCTTTCATGTCCCGGTCCTCACAGCTGAAGCATTAACGTAATGACGTGGATCCACTCCACGCTATCAGACGCTGGATGCTGCCCCCATTAAAGCGTCCATAGACCCGGTTCATGTGATGTGTCCATCTGCATTGTCTCCATGTCCGTGCACGGAACCACACCGCATGCGCTGACCGCGGTGCTGAAACCAGCTGTGGACTCACGCGGGGCTCTCTCCCACTGCACGAGGATATTTCTGTATTTCTGCTTTCCACCTCCCAAACTCGTGGCACCTGGGGTTTCCCTGTTGGAGCCGCATCTTTTATAAATGTTGTCGATATTATGCAATTAGGCTATGTAAATAGTTTATAGTTAGTTACAGTTTAAGCTACACTGGCTTATGGATAGACACTGTAAATAGACCATGGACTGTATATAGAATGGACAATGCTAACATGATGTCCATTGAGTCCCCATGTTGGATTTTTGGAGCTAGAAGGGACCATATTTGGATATGAAGGGAGGAGTGAGAAGGCGGGTCTGACACTTGAACCCAAGGACTCTGTCCAATGTGTATGAGATGACTCAAGGTCAGGTCTGATCTTATTGGAGACCAGACCTGTCCATCAAACTAGCCATGCTCCTAAATCCTCCTCTTTTTAAGGTTAATATCTCCTTAATGATGAAATGATCTGGACCACCAGATCACTGAGAGGTGACTTTAGCTCATGACATCAGAATGACTTTTGGAAAAATATATTTAATGAGTATTTCATGATTGAAAATGAGGATTTTTGATTTGAATTCAGTTGGAGCCAGTCTTCAGTGACTGTCGGAAGTATTGCACTTTATTGCACTTCAACATTGGCCTCATCGGCTGGGACTTGAACCAGTGACCCTCCGGTTCTCAACCCAAGTCCCGAGCCACATACTAATCACAACACCACCGTGGCACCCCAACTAACCCAGTATATATCATAACATATAATAGCACTTCAACATTTTACTTGTTTTATTGGACTCTCAAATGTCACACAGACATTAAAAATATAGAAAGTACTGATGAAGAAGTAGTCTTCTGTTTCCCCCACCTGTCCTATCTAGGGACTAACATCTTTATAAAATAAACCTGCTGCTATAAAGCAGTGATAGATGTGAGTGTGTGATGAGAATTGAGTTTAATAGTGCAGCATTTCTACAATAATTATTTTTTTGCTACAGATTTCTAGTATTATTTGATGCTAATGGCATAAAGAAATTATACGAAAATTTAATGGTAATTTTTGAATGACTGAAACACACTTGCAAACCAGTGCAATCCAGTTCTTCATTTCAAACCCTTTTAATTTATTAAAGCATCACAAAGCAAAAGTCTTTCTGTCAAAAAAGTCTTTGGCAAACATATTCATGCACACAAGTGTGGCACCCAGCTTGTAAACACTGTAACCAAATGGTACAGTACACCAGACAATCACTGGAATAAATATTCATATTAATCTCATTATAAATACATCTACAGAAGCTGTTTTCAAATCATATTAGTGAAATCAAATCTCAAGCAAGGTTCATGAAAACTATAGTTTTGGTTTTCACCTCACTCATCAGTGACACTGAACTCATTGAAGTTTCCCCTTTGGGGATTAATAAAGATATCTTAGCTCTTATCTTATCTTGAAGTGGACACAAACTGAGTCAACAGCAAACCAAATACAGGATGAACAGAGATGACTTTTCTGTGCAAAGCTCTGGCAGCATGAACAATTAATGTTTAGTGACATTTTTCTGGAATCAAAAGCTTCACAAGCTTTCATCAAACACATCACTGAGCCACATTGTTGCATTAAGTGAAATGTTTCTTAATTATAATCAACACTGATTTATTTTGAGTCAGTGTTACACACGATATTCTGTGGCTCTATTATTACTATAGAGAGCACGAACCTCTGCCAAGGTGTAATCCAGCTGGACTGATGCCATGGACTGAGCGTTGTTGCGTTCTCATGGTGAAAAATCATTTGTCACTTTTAAATATCTATATCTTTTCTTCAGGCAGGATCCCAAAATTGAATCTGTTGTTCACTGTATAATATGCTGCCTCTCTAAAATAAATCTAAAACGGACAAACAACCAACCAACCTAGAAAAAGAGGTAAAAATTCCTTCATTTCAAGTCTTTTTCCATATAATTTTACAATTAGCAAAATTGCGATACTGCCATGCATGACAAAGAAAACAATATTTAACCGCATATAAAACTACAATAACTCTTGAAAAAAGTCTAAGGATGAAGTCTGTGTCAAATCCTAGGAGCCGGGCTGTCATCCTCCAGGTCGACACGACGAGCGTCTCCGAAGATGATGAAGAGCCCGAGACCTGTGGCATTGACTAAAGTGGTGAGGGAGAAGACTGAGGCCCACGACTGGGTGACTTCAATCAGGTAGCCTGACAGGGAGAGCAGCACCAATGCTGTGCAACACATAAGGGCAACAGTCATTTAAGATCAATGCCGGTATTTAACAAGTTACAGTCATCGACTACTTACCCATAAAAGCACCCAGCATGTTCATAAAACCTGAGGAAAAGGAAATGTCAATGTCTTTCAACATAAGTTAAAAAAAAGAAGAAGTCAAGTTTGATGCAAGTGAAATGTCAGTTGCTGGAAACTCACCATAGAGGGCGCCTGCACATGATGGGGTGAGATCCTGAACATTCACAGACACACCACTGAAACAACAACAACAACAACAATGTGAGGTCATGCTGACTCATTCAGAGCACTACAAGAATGTGACTGTATTGAAATAACCGGTCTGATGATGCTCCTTAGAGATTTTCCAGCAGCTTATTAAACTTGGAGACGCAATCTTTTTATTCCTCTGACGTACCCGCTGGCAAAGGTCGACAGCCCCAGAGAAGCAGACACACAGATCACAGCAGAGGGGAGAGAGATGGACCCGGACAGAGGCATGAGAGCTATACTTGACACGCCCATAGCACAAAACTGAGGAGGAAGAGGAGGAACATGCAGCTGAGATCAGTAAACTGACAGGACAGAGTCTAAAAACAAACACAAGTGCAGCTACATAATAAAAAGTTGATCTTTCTGCCACTCAATCCAGTTTGTTTACATCAGCAATTATCTGTACAATCACCTATTACTAAATACATTCCTGTATTGTAGATTCTGCAAAACAAATACCAGTTGTTGCATTTAAAAAACACCAGTTGTTTGTGTTGTTTTATGGATTTTACCAACACTTACACTTACACAGCCTGTAATGTAACAGTGCCTGTACATCTGTAGCAGGAACACTTCAAGGCTTGTTATTACATGTTGGAAACAGACAGCAATAAATTCCAAGAGGAAAACTTCAGTAGCTAGTCAGGACAAAGCCCTCACTACACACACACACACTTCTACTTTTACACACTTACCTGCATTATCTTTCTCACATGTACTACACCATATCCTACAGAGAAGAACAAGATGTAAATGTGTTTTTAATGAAAGATATTCGAACTGATCTCAAGTCACAAACAACAGTAAAAGATTAACGCCACTTCTCTGATACCTTGTTTGATGAGGAAGTCTGAAACATATCCTCCCACAAGTGCTGCTGGAATAGCAATTAGCCAAGGAATTACATTATACACCAATCCCTGCGAAAGTAGATAAGTTCAGGGGGGAAAAGAGGTTTTCATTTGGATTGTAAACACTGCAGCTGACTGGAGGCTGAGAGTCGTATCAGGTTTATCAGCATGTGGTGGAAATACCGTGGCATCGGGAAACGTTTCTTCGAAGTATGTTGGCAGCCATGATATTAAAGTGTAGGTCGTGCTGCACATGCACATGTGAGCAAACACCATGGCCCTTGGAGAGAAGATGACAAACAGAGGGTGAGACATTCCTCTAATCACATATTGGTTAAGATTGAAGGATTGAAGTTGTACCAGACAGGTGGCTTCTTGAAAAGCCTCAGCCAGCGTGTTCCTGACAAACTCCACCGTAAGTCATTCTTTGTTGTCATCTGCTTGGGCATAAGTTCACCTAAACCACACATTAAATATTATATTACCCTGCTGTACACCACTACAGAAACACAGTACAAACAAGACAAAGAGTCCACAGTCATACCAGCAGCTCTGTCACATGCTCCCATGGGAAATTACATTAAGTATGGAACAAATACAGAAAACCTCAGAGGTCACCACGGCTTTCACAAAATATCCCGAGAGGATAAAATAATATTTTTACCAAATGGGATTGAATCTAATCGCTGTCAACACATTTCTTCAAATCTCAATTTCATGAGAGCGCTGGGGGAGAAGTTAGGACATCAACACAAATAATAGGATTCATCATGTTCATCACCAATATTTAGTTTTAGTATTGTTTCACTCAGTAAAAGGAAACAGATGAAAAAGTCAGGGGATCACTGAAGTCCTTAGTTTCATCCTCTGGGGACCATGAGTTCTGTACAAACCTTCCTGCTGATCCATCCAGTGGCTGTTAATTTATTGAACCCTTATGTACTGGATTGATCTTTGACAGCAGTAAAACTTCACTAAATGTTTTTTCCTTCAGCCTGAAATCTGATGACTGATGCACTAAAATGAAAATAGTTTAAACTTTTATACTTTGTACTGTACCTTTTAATAAAAATGTCCAAACTATGAGTGCCCAGAGTCCAGACAGCAAACCAGTGCTGTAGAACATGCTTTCCCATCCGTACCGGTCGAGCATCAGGAACCCCATCCCACCCGCTAACAAACACCTGCAACAGTCACCGAGAGTTAATAAGCTGTCATGAAACATAAAGGTGAGTTTATAATTGAACTGGTGTGTGTGTGTAGAACTTACCCAAGATTGGTGCCACTGTTCATAGTGCTCATTAAAAACCCTCTCTCCCCTTCCACTACACGCTGTGAGCACAGGCTGGCCAGTGATGGATAAAAAACACCTGTGAAGAGGTTGTAGGACACACAGGATTCATGTCACATCTATGAGCTCAGATGGTTCAGGCACCATCTTTGAACAAAATCTAAAATCTGTGAAAGATTTAGATCAAGATGCTCCTGTCGGGGCCTTTTTACTCAATACAAAAATTCATTATGAATTCAATAAAGTCACCAGCTGACTGATAAATAATGGGAATAATCATGAGTTGCAGCCCTGGTGATGTTATTGTACTCTCTATTGCAACATACAACTAGTATTCACTCAGCGTTTACAATAATGGTCAGAACAAGGATAGTTTTTAAAGATCAGACTTGGATTGAACTGAACCCCCTGATTGTGTATCTGCAGCACTGGAGTCTTCATCTAAAGCAGGGTTTCTCAATTCCAGTCCTCAGGGCCCCCAATCCTTCATGTATTAGATGTTTCTCCCTTCCAACACACCTGATTCAAATGATCAGGATCGTTATCAGGCTTCTGCACAGGTTGTTGATGAGCTGATCATTTGAATCAGGTGTGTTGGAAGAGGGAAGCATCTAAAACGTGCAGGATGGAGGGGCCCGAGGACCGGAATTGAGAAACCCTGGGTTATTGTGAGATTAACATTTCTTTATTTATTTCTTTATTTTTTTAAATCTGTGTATGGAAGTGGATTTACAAACTAAATGACAGCATATCTAATGTTAAAATGATTTACTGTGTAAGGGAGGGGAAAGTCTCTCTGTTTTTTTAATTGGATCCATTGTGTCTGCTCCAGCTGCCTGGAACACAAACACCAACGCTAACCCCGGTGCACAGTGTCAGGTAAGGGGCACACACACACACACACACACACACACACACATACTGTACACACACTCTATTCCCACTGCTGCAGACACACGACAGGTATTGACAGTCCAAACATGTCCAGGCTGAGACGTCAGTCATGTCCTCACCGGAAACTGGCGGTGACCCAGAGGCTGGAGCCAGCTGCTTGATGAGGCAGGACAACCTCCATGTTTACCTTGTAGACACAAACTCTCACCTGGACATCACCTTTCCACATCAGCATGGTTCATGTCGACTTTAGTGCTGCCAAGAGGATTATAGATATGACACCAGCTCCCTGTGGGGCTCCAGGTTGTTGCTGTGAAAAACAACACCCATAATATCATCAGTGTTTTTCTAAAGTGGTGAAGCGTGAACGTGATTTTATCTGACCCTGCTCTAAAGAAAGGACAAGTGTGTTGGAAAACATCTCTGCTGCTTTCATCAGGTTCAAGTACAAATCTCAGCTAAAGGCCACAAGCTCAGGGAAGATTCAGTGAAGTTTGTTCAGAGCAACTCTGGGAAATGCAGGAAATCACAGAGATTTGACTCATTCAAGTTACTGTTGATAAGCTTAATTACATAACTGAAAGAAGCAGTTGGCAACAAACCCCACACACAGTGATAGACGAAACTTATCTCACACACACTATCTTTTCCTAAAACCCATTTTTATGCAAAGAGCTTAAATGAATTAAACTTACTCTTGTTCTGTTCATGTGTGATAAAGATAAATCAGAGGATGACTCAGATGTTTGCTCTCTTCATCATTCAGTAAGTGGAGGTTAAACTTTCAAGGGAACTAACATTGTCTCAGACACATTTTTAATGGAGGGATGCGTTAATATTTTTATTTGTGTGTGCTCTGTGTTGTAAAATGGATTTTGTTCCCAGACAAAGATGCAGAAAAAAATGCTTTGAATTTAGGTTTAAACTGATCTAATTTTAGATACTATAAAGTTACATACTATATTACCTGTCTATATAATAAGCCTATAATAACTTCAACATTTCAAATGTGATGAGACTGTACAAAAGCATAAAAATACACATGATGATGAATAAACAGTGTTGAAGGATAGGTCCACAATTTTTCAAAATTTTCAGCACATAAAAGTTAAAAATTAGATATAAACACAACAGGACATGAGTATGAGGTATAAAACATTCATCAAACTGTGTTTCATCAGCTGTAGTGCAGTGATGTGAACATGTGTCTCTTATATCACAACCAATAAAGCAGCACAAGGACAACTACCTATGGAAGTACTTACCCACTGTGTTCAGTGATGGTTCAGTTCTGTTGCAACTTGAAATGTTATGGATTGAATTGGTTTTGATCTCTGAATAACAGATGTTCACACTCAGACCTGCTGCTCCAATGAACCAAAGAATCCTGCTGAAACATTCACTGACTGACGTGAACCTGTCCATTAAGCAGTAAACGTACACACTGCACTTTAACATTTCATCAGAAAATAGATACTCTCCTAAATCACAAGCACCCAGTAAACACAAACCTCTGCCAAGGCAAACTCCAGCTGTGCTGAAGCTGGAGCCTGAACACTGCTGAACACTGTTATATTACATTTGTTCATTATCACTGGGGATTTCCTGGATGTCAGAATTTTTGTTCAGACAGGATCCAATCCTCTGATTGCTGCCAAAATCAAGATTATTTGTATTTGACCTTTGGGTGACATCAAAACAAGATTGTGTAAAATGTGAATATTCCCTATTTGTTTATTTCAGCAAAAACAGTTTGGGGATTAAATTGACCACAGAGTGTGCACAGGACATTGAAAACATATCATCATGTTCATTTTATGTTTGTGTGTATGTTCCTATTATATTGGAGAAAGACATTAGATATTACAGACAACCAAATATTCAGATACATTAAACATTGAATGGAGCCAAGTTGACCCCGTGGTTAATAGGTGGGTTAAACTTATCATGTTGCTTTCAATTAACTTCAGAGAGACACACACTGACGCACACTGACAATCAGGAAGTGGTCACTGAAACCACAGTCGTGCACCACATGGTTACAATGTGCTAGTGGGAGGTGCAGCTTTAAATCATCCACCTGCCCTGGTGCAACTTTTCACTCACCTCCTCTCACAGACACAAGCATGTTCATGCCAGTGTCCCATGCACAGGTCCAGCTGAGTGGGTCTTTACCTCTGTGTTTCTCTGTGATACCAGAGCTGCGTGGAGCCGCAGGAGCTAATGAAGGACCAGAAGCAGCAGGCCTACTGGCAGGAGACGGGCCGATGGGCGGGCTACGAGGAGAGCTTCGACCCCCAGGCAGGGGTGTGGGCCTCCTCACACATCTCCTACCTCACCTTCAAGAGCCTCATCCAGCTCCGACGCACCATGAACACAGGTCAGGAGGAAAATCAGTCAAAACATCAGCATGAAGGAGTTTTTTTTAATTGTGCTTGAATGTACATTTATGTTACCAGATAAGACACAAGTGCTTTTGTAGATTTAGATAATTGTTAGAAAATATGACTATTTCTCTGGCAGTATGCTTAACAATGAGAGTGACGGGAATAAAACCCATTAAATCCAGCTAGTTCTGGTTCTTCTTTCATTTCATCTAAACTTCCTTCCTAAGCAACAGCCAGAGCTCCCTCCTCATTATCATCATCGTTTTCCTATATGTCCTTCCTCAAGGTGTGACAATTTTTGACTGTGAAGAACAAACCCTGGCCACCATCGCAGAGAAGATGGTCAGCGAGATGGTTAACAAGAAGGAGATCAGACCAGGAGACCGGGAAGAAGTCCTGAAGTCTCTGCTGAAGGACCGCAGGTATCCTCCAAGACATCACCCCACAGTGACTCAAACACAAATGACCTACATTTAGCGAAGGCTGTTATTCGCCGCTCCGTGTGAGAGGGGACGACTTCAGCTCCTCGCTCAGGGAAAGCTGAACAGAGCACGTAGCTATGGTGGGGACCAAACCTTTAATTACATAACTGCATCTCTGACCACAAAACCTTTCTGTCTGTCTGCTTCAGTCTGTATCAAAGGTGACCAGGACACAAACTGTAGTAACCTCACAACAAAGCAGGTTAAATATCCACAGTGCATAGCCAGCCTACTACATTTTGTGACCTGCATTCAGATTCCTTTAATGCATCTCCTTATTTGAAGATGTTTTTTCAAGTGCATATCTATAGTACACAACTTTTTTGGTTCATGTCTTTGTTTAAATGTATTTCAAGTATTAAACTTGCCTCAATGTTATTGTTATTGCAATTTCTGTATGTGTTGTTTTTCCTGTATTCCTGTTGTTAATATGTCACTGCTTTGTTATTTGTAAGGAATCTGATATTGAAAAATGCTATAGAAATGAAGTTAATTATTGTTGTTAAACTTGAAATCACTGGTTTAATTTAGTAAACAAAAAAGGGTCAAATTATGATGTATTTGAACAAATTGGTTAAAAGTGATTTGTGAAAACATTTTACAAATTTAGAGTTTTGTATAACTACAGTTTTCTGTGTAAATTCAGTCAGTTTTTGAAATTTTATTGATCAAATCCTTAAAATTACAGATTTTTTTCACAGCACCAGCCTATTAGCTTGTTTGTCTGCCAGTCTGACACCAACACACAGCCGCTGACTCATGTGGTTTTCTTCCTCCAGCCAATCATCTGACCCAGAAAGACAAGCCCTGACTGATGGGATGGACCTCCACAAGTTTTCAGTCAAGGAAAGAGTGAGTTCTTCCACTGAAGCAATCATCTACGTAAATGCTGTTAACACAATCTGATAGCATGACAATGGTGGGACAATGGCTGTGATCTCGAGTTCTCGCATCAGATCATGTAGAGAGTCATGCAGAGGAGGAGGAAGAGGATTTCATTGTTTTGTGGATAAATTTATCCTCATACACATGATTTTTTTTTACTTAAACAATCTTAATTTCAGTAAGAACAGATTATTCATGGATAGGTTTTAGGGATAATATTGTTCATTCACCAGTTCCTCTCACTCTGTTTCTTCAGAGGGATGAATCTGACCGAGTCGAGGCCTCTATGGTGCTAGTAGGTGAGACACCTTTTTCTTTATTTTATCCAGAATCTGCAGCACGGTTTCATGTGTGTTTCCATGAATAAAACATTTTTCTGTGCAACAGGAGCCTTAGACACTCTGGAAAGACCAACAGTTGCTTTTGTGCGTCTGAAGGAAGCAGCGGCGCTCGATTCAGCCTTGGAGGCCCCGGTGCCGGTGCGCTTCGTCTTCGTTCTGATTGGACCCAGCATGGCTGACGTAGACTACCACGAGACTGGACGTGCTATGGCGGCCCTAATGGCTGACAAAGTAAGTTAGCTGAGACTTTTAGCAGACCTATAGTGCATCAACAGTGGGGGGGCTTTGAAGAGGCTGAGCGTATTAAACTCTGGTTGTAGTACAGAGTTATTATGTTGTGTTTTCATGCTTTTGTTTGTAAAACTAACTCATGTGTTTACATATTTTTTGTAGTAATTTCCATTCCTCTCATCAACCTAAAAGTGAGTTACTTATGTTAGATTAATGTTTGCTGTTTATGTAGCAGTTTGAAGCAGTTTTTCCATTTTTCCAGCTGAAAATTAACTCATGTAGTAATGTTCTGTATTTTAATTGTCATTATCAGGTTAAATTCAGGATAATCTGGTCATTGGTCAAAAGTCCAAATTGTTTGCTTTCATTACATAAAGTCAGTGTAATTGATGTCACTATAAAAACATTGCTTTAAATGACAATATTGCTACAATTTTGCTAACAAGTTCATCATAACAACTTAAAGGAGAATATATCAGTGTGCTGTTTACAAATTGTTTCCTTTGCCCCCAAGTTGTGAAAAATAAACAACCCTACAATAAAAACCGTTTTATAGTTTTCATAATATTCAAGATTCAAGATCACATCTGTTCTACAAATACAATCATATGAAAAATTTTGACTAGGGGAGGTGCTCCATTGAGAAATATAAAAAACCCAACTAATTTAATATTGTGATCATCATAAAAATAAATGATTTTGAATTCATGCACCCTTCATCACATCCAGCTCCACTGTGTCTGTTCCAGGTGTTCAATCAGGCAGCACTGCAGGCCAAGACGGCCCGAGAGCTGACAGATGCTGTGACTGACTTCATGGACTGCAGCATCGTCATCCCACCCACAGAGATCCAGAACGAAGCAATGCTCAGCTCAATAATCAGCTTTCAGAAGAAGCTGCTGCAGGACAGGATCCAGCCCTCAGACCTCCTGCTCCGCCGGGACTCCAAACCTCGGAGGGGTGAGTGCTGACAGGACTCCTAAAACTGCAACATCAGTAATGGTTAACTTCAGGTTTCTTAATTAAACACAAGATTTTTTTTTTTTCCATCTCAATTTCCCGTTAGTTTCTATCGCTAGTGGACCTCCTCCTGAAGATCCCCTTTCTCGTACCGGTCGACCGTTTGGTGGGATGATGCGAGACATAAAGAGACGCTATCAGTATTATAAGAGTGACATCACTGACGCCCTCAATGCCCAGGTCCTTGCTGCCATTATCTTCATCTACTTTGCTGCTCTGTCTCCTGCCATCACCTTTGGAGGACTGCTGGGTGTGTATGAGCAGATATGGCTGCTTATGTTTTGTGCACTAGATCCTGTGTTTATCTTTTAGTCTTTTCCACTACAGCTGATAAGGTGGACAACATGATGGGTGTCCCAGAGCTCCTCATTTCCACCAGCATCCAGGGGATCATCTTCTGTTTCATTGCTGCCCAGCCCGTCCTGGTTATTGGTTTCTCTGGACCTCTCTTGGTGTTCGAGGAGGCCTTCTTTGCTGTGAGTTTTACAGATTTTGGCTAACTCTCTTTATGCATATGAGATGAAATTTGGTAGTGATTACAGTCAGAGTTCAACTCATTCCCAATTTTATTCACTCAGTTCTGCAAGTCCCAGGAAATTGAGTATATAGTTGGGAGAGTGTGGGTCGGAGTGTGGCTGGTCATCATCGTGGTCGTCATTGTGGCCTTTGAGGGCAGCTTCCTGGTGCGCTTCATCTCACGCTTCACCCAGGAAATCTTCTCCATCCTCATCTCTCTCATCTTCATCTATGAAACTTTTGCCAAGCTGGGGAGGGTACATCATCATCATCATCTATTATACACATTTATCAGAGACATTTTCTTTCTGTGAATATTTATCCTTACAGCTCTCTATTTCTGTTATTTTTCTTTTTTTTCAGACCTTTAAGGCGCATCCACTGATTCTAAATTACGATCATGTGAATGCCTCTGTAGAAAATCCCTGGCTCCCAAGGGTGGAGGAGACCATCATCTACGACAATGCTACTGGCAACACAACTATTATTATTAACACCATTAATCCACCTTACCCGAACACAGCCCTGCTCTCCATGTGCCTGATGCTCGGATGTTTCTTTATCGCTTTCTTCCTGCGGCAGTTCAAGAACGGGACGTTTCTTCCTGGAAAGGTGAGCTGGCTGTAGAGTCAACAGGCCACTCACATCCATCCTATCAACATGTTTGTTATATTGAAAATGTTTATTACATGAAATCATTTAAATAAATGTTATTTCATTTTGGATTCTGATCTGTGTTTGCCAGGTCAGGCGTTTGATGGGTGACTTTGGTGTGCCTATTGCTATTTTCCTCATGATTGTCATGGACTACAACATCAACGATACCTACACTCAGGTTAGCTCATTATTCTAACTTATAACTTATAACTTATTCTAACTAAGTGGATTCAAAAAGTATTCACTCTGTGCACACTTTACTTCCACACACTTCCACTGAGTGTGTTAGGAATCTTGTAATGTTCAGTAATAATGGAATGACAATGATTAGAAGAAGAAGAAGAAGAAGAAGAAGAAGAAGAAGCAGGAGAAGTAGAAGAATAGGCAGGAGAAGAAGAAGAAGAAGAAGAATTACATCACAAACTGTTGTTTTAAGACTGAATGAAAGTGTGAACTTCAGCTTTTTCTTCACAGAAACTGGTCGTTCCCAAAGGTTTAATGGTGTCCAACCCAGATAAAAGAGGCTGGCTCATCAATCCCTTTGGAGAGCACAAGCCTTTCCCAGTATGGGTGATGTTTGCGTGCTGTGTCCCCGCGTTGCTGGTCTTCATTCTCATCTTTCTGGAGTCTCAGATCACAACGTGAGTCATTTTGTCTCGTATCTCAAGCAATATCATTCAGTAAGTGCTCAATATAAAAAAATAAAATATCCTGACATGGCTTAAACAAAACTTTTAAATCCTTCCTGACCAGTCTTATTGTGAGTAAACCTGAGAGGAAGATGTTTAAAGGCTCAGGGTTCCACTTCGACTTGCTGGTTTTGGTCGGCATGGGAGGGCTCAGTGCAATTTTTGGTGTGCCGTGGCTCAGCGCTGCCACGGTGCGGTCTGTCACCCACGCCAACGCTCTCACAGTCATGACCAAAGGACCAAAACCTGTGATAGAGAAGGTGATGGAGCAGAGGATCAGTGGCATTGTGGTGGCCTTGCTTGTAGGTAGGTGCTGTCAAATCCCCCAGTCTGGGTGTCTCCTCTATGGCTGTGAATCTAGTCTCCAACAGATGTAAAGTAGATTATGTAGTACATACTCTTTTATCTGAATGTTTTCATATCAAGGTTTGTCTATTCTGATGGAGCCAATCCTAAAGCTGATTCCCATGTCGGCCTTGTTTGGGATCTTCCTCTACATGGGAGTCACATCACTGAATGGCATCCAGCTGTGGGATCGAATGCTGCTTCTTCTCATCCCTAAGAAATACCATCCAGATGAACCTTATGCCACCAGAGTAAGAGAGAGAAGATAATTAAAATGCACAGTTAATATAACTTTGACCACACAAAGTCAAAATGAATGCAGCTGTTACAACCATCAAATATGATTTTGACACTGGATGCTATGTGCCACATGCATATTTCCATACTTGATAGTGTTTGGATAACACTTCCAACGAATATGTGTCTAAAACCACTAATCTGATGCTAAATTTTCCCATGAATTCATAGTGGCATTCAGAGGAAGCACAAGTGTGGTCACTGTAATCATATAAGTTGATGCTGTAGGACTGTGGATGTCATGTGTGCAGTTGTGTTTGTTTGACAAAGGTGTGTATATATCCATGACACAGGTGAGCACAGGACGGATGCACTTGTTCACAGCCATCCAGATAGTGTGTCTGGCACTTTTGTGGATCGTGAAGTCCAGTCCCGTATCGCTCGCACTCCCCTTCATTCTCATCCTCACCATCCCTCTACGCATGTTTATGACCGGGCGTCTCTTCACTGAACTGGAAATGAAATGTGTAAGTGACTTGTCATTTTATTGAACACAAAGTGGAACTTGAGACGTAAGCGATGTGTGTGATGATAATGTTTTACTGTCCTTGTTTGTCTGTGTCTGTTGTGTTTTAGTTGGATGCTGACGATGCCAAAGTGACGTTTGAGGAGGAACCGGGTCAGGATGTATACTGTGAAACTCAGATGCCACTGTAGATGTCTTCCATGACAGCTGCCAGCACTTTTTTTTATTTCAAGAAAAATATATTTATTTCATATGTGGCTCGAATTTTATTCATCTATGAGCACAAACAGATCTTAAGTGTTTTTTTTTCATAAATGCAGATATAGATTCTATATATAGATTAATATAAAAAGTTGCCTTGGTCAAACATTCCTGAAGATTTTGATTTTTACTCAGGTAAATCCTCTGAAGCTGAAAATATTCTCCTTGATATGTATTTTACATAAAAGAGAGAGATACAAAATGCAAGAGTGTGTAGAAGAGGCACTCATACATGAAATAAAAATTCATACCAGCACAGTAGAAATGGAAAGCTTGAATGGTGGGTGGAAAATCGCTCCAATAAAAGCCCAAACTGTATGTTCTTTCCAAACAATCGCACACTGAATGTAATGTTCTCACACTTAAGTTATCGTTGTATCCACTCGCTTGTTGTGAGTAAAAGCCAACTGCTGAATGAAGTAATATGTGATTTTTAAGGCGCTGGTGGAAGAAGAGTGTAGGTATTTTGACTGATCAAACTGGAAGCACTACAGAGCAAAAGGACAACCCCACTGTGTGACACTGCAGGGACAGACAAAATGTGGAATATATTTCTGTGTTATGTGTGTTGTGTTGCAGTCCAGTTGCCTTGTCGTCATAAGAAATGAATAAAAACTGGCTCCCATGAGAATCATTACATTTATTTCAGATTACGAGATTTATTTATTTATTTATTTTTGCTTTTGGCAGGATTGTGAAAAGCAGATATTGATATTGGTACATGAATAAACAATTTATCTTAGACACCAGAAAAAACAACAAACAACAAATATAGCACGTTTATTCTATGCAAAATTGCAGCACAATAAAAAAATAGACAATGAGTAGAGAAAAAAAGAACTCTAATTCAGGGGCCAGACTAATTCAATGTCAGACAACAAATGTCTGCATTATGCAAGACTACAGATGTGTTTCACCCACAGTAAGACTATTGATCACTACTACATGTTCTATATATGATTTAAGACTTAGAATTAGAATAATAAAACTTTATTAATTTCCAGAAGAGAAACTCATTTCCCACCAAACATACAAATAATACAGAAATATAGATTCGCAATACACAACAATAAATATATGACATTTAACCCATTACATGCAGTAATTGAACAGAGCCACTACTAAAATATGACTGCTACTGGAACAAAGGACCTTCTCAGTTGTTCAGTACAACAGAGAAGCATCACAAGACGCTTGCTGAAGGAGCTCTTAGATCCATTAAACCACTGTGCAACGTTTTTAGTCTGGTCCTCCAGTGAGTCAAACAAACAGATCTCAAAAATCGATTTTTCTTCTACTTATGATTGTTGTTGAGGCTACAGAAGAAAACTACAAATTGTATTATTTCTGAAAGCACACAAACTTTATCTTTAGCACCTAAACAACTTTGAACTGTAATTTTAATGAGCGAGCGCCACGGTTAGTGGACCAGTAGGTGGCGCTCGGTTTGCACATCCAACGCTGAGCCAATCACCAAAAAAGAAGAAACTTAACGGCTACGCTTCTGGTTTCTGATTGGCTAGTTTCACGGTGAAGCCTCCCCTACCGGAAATGGTAGCACTCGTCGAGTACTACTCGAGCAGATGTTCGCTGTAGAAACTAAACACAGGGCACGTGCTTCTCAACTTTACCATTTTGGTTGTTTGGGTGAGCACAGCGGTAACTACGGCCGTTTGTAAATACATAGCATAGGTCTACAAATACTCTGCGTGCCTATTTATTTGAGGAGGCCGCTGTTTTTTTGGTTAGCTAACTGCCAAGTGTTGCTGTTCAGCTTTCTGGAGTCCCTCCTGGATTAATCTAACTTCTGGTAACCAGCTGATGCTCCTAAAAAAATCTGAAGGAAACGTATAGTGTGTGAAAAATCAATGAAGCTGAAATGGAGACGGAAGAATGTGGTGGGTACACGTGTATATGATACTCTGTTCATTCTCACAGTAGTAGAGGTTTATTTCCAGAGTTAACAGCCTGCTTGTCTATTTTCCTGTGCTGCAGAATGGACCAAGGTAAACCTCCAGAGGCTTCTTGCTGCAATGAAAGCCACCATCCCAAAAAGTCAGATCAGTCACAGTTACACCAAAGGACTGCAAAATCTAGACTGGAATAAAGTGGCTTTCCCCCCTTTTTCTCCCGAGGCATGCCAACAGAAGTGGACAGAGATTTTGCAGAAGGTGATTCCAGTTATAACTTTAAATCTTAAGTAGACTTGAACCTGGATCCACAGATGAAAGAAGACTTAAATGTCACCATGAGATTCATTTCTATCCTTTTCATGTCCTGCTACTAACAGGACTCACTAGTTTTAATAAGGAAGATAGGAAAAATAAGGATTTGTTCAACTGAACAAGACAGCTAATTAGAAACATAAGCCTTCTATCGTTAAGAAAAGCAACAACTATACTTTAAAATGGCTAAATATCTCTTTGGAACTCAGTGTAATATCCTTGTTGATATCCCTCAGATGCGCAAAGTCCGGACACTCACAGATCTCATTGTTGAAGCTGAAGGTGTCGTTTCAAATCCTGCCATTAACACAAAGGTAAGCACAGAGCAATGAAGCTTTCTTTAGTGTCATCCTGTTAGATGTCTACCTCGCATTTTAAGGAGAACACATATGACATTTCATAGACATCAACTTGTTTTCTTTTACACAATGGGACTTTTATTTGACAAGCTTGCATTAAAAAAAAAAAGCTCTGTTATACTATTTCAACAAAGCAGTAACAGTGATGTTATGAAACAGCAAAATACTGCACAGAATACAATTTTCTTCTTAGAAAATTTATTGTTTTGCCATTATTTTTTATGAATGAATTTTAATCAAAGAAAAGTCCTTTTAGAGTGAAAATGTCTATGTTCATTTAATATCACTCTCAAAATATCATGGGTTATTAGAATAATGTTTAACATGGATTAATATTTCTTATTTCAGATGTGACTTCTGTATCTGTGCAGTCATATGAATAATTGGCTCTATTGGTTATACTTGCAATCTGCTGAGTAAACACTTGAGAAAAAGAGAGAAATCTGAGTATTTATAATGGAAAGGTTTCTAGGAAGAGCTGTTTAGTTACAACAAATACCTAATTTTGTGAATTTACAGCAAGTAATTTTTCCTGCAGATCCATCCAGAGATTCCGAAGAGACCCGGCCCTCCTAATGCGTTATATTATGAGGAGAACAAGGCCAAGTTTTGTAAGAAGCACCCAGAACTGAGTTCTCAAAAGGTGTTTAAGCTTGCAAGCAAAAAATATCGGAAGCTCCCAGATGAAGAGAAGGTACCGTCTGTGAGAGACCAGTGACTGTATTCATCATTCTAAAGCTTCAGATTTCAAAGGATAAATTACCTATTTTTTCCAGGCTAAGTATGTGGAGAAATTCAACCTTGCAACTGAAGAATACCAGAGAAGAATGCTGAACTTTAGGTAGTATCATACAGTTACTTTTGGTTCCTTAAAGCACATCTTGATTGTTTAATTGGAAATCCATAATGGTGGTGCTGAAATGCTGAAAATTGTGTCAATTTCTAACTATTTATGGACCTGGCTGTACATACACACATAGTGTACGTGCACATTATAGGCCAGGAGGGGGTCTGTGTAAATGTCAAGAAAATTCTTTATCTTTTAGGCAAAACTATGGTAAGCGTCGCGGTCCTGTGTCTAAAACTGAACAGAAGTGGAAAAGGCATTTTGCAAACCAATCACTCGTAAGTAATACTCACAACAGACAGTTCAAATCATGGCCAGTTCATTTTTTCCCATATATAGCGTCAGGACATGTGTTTAATTGCATTTGTAACACTACTGATGAATGTGTGACCTCTCTTACTGAAGCAGAGTGAAGATGCAGAGGGCCTGCCTCCCAAGCCACCTATGTAAGGCCCTCACACACTGCACACTCCTTTGTTACCTGTTCATAAATGAGCAGCTTGCGTCATTTTAACTGTGTGTACACATGTAGTGAGGTGCTAATTCACATTTAAGGATTTTTTTTTTTAGTTTTATTGTTTGTATTAATCACACCTTGTTACCTCCCCACCAAAGAGACCGAACACAGAAAGCTGACATTGGATGCCCTTAAAATGTGGCCTCATTCTCATCCACTAGGGGGCGGAGCATTTCCATCGAACATGGTCACAATAAATAAAGAAGACCTTTAAAAACAAGGATGCAGAGCAATATCAGAAATTGACTTGCTGTGATTTATTTTTGTGAATGAACAGAACTGTTTTGGTAAAAATGGAAGCATTTCACTGTCTTTGTGTGTCTTTGTGTGTCTCTGTGTATATCTGTAGCAGTGGCTATAATTTATTTTGCAAAGAGCAGCAGACATGCATGGACAGTGACTCAAAAACTCCCCTTGTGAGTCTGTGGGCCCAGCGTTGGCGAGATTTGAGTGTAACTGAGAAGAACAAGTATTCTGCCCGCTGCACAGAGGTATGAACAAACAAACTCATATCAACAGTCCTACAGAGAATAACTTGTTCCATCACTTGTTGTCATTGTGGATTGTATTAAAAGTATTTTGGAACTGAAATCAATACTTCAAACTATTTGTTTATTTCAGTTAAGGAAACAGTACATGACCGATCTGAATGAATTTCTAAAGGTAAGTAAGTTTAGGATTCTGGTTGTACCGTTGAGCTAGTGCTGACAGACTTAGTCTGACATGGTTTTATTTTCCTTAGAGGTTTGATAAAAAGAAGCAAAAGCAGATCCTCAGTGAGTACGGCATCAAAATACAAAAGGTAAGAAGTAATTTCATAATGAAAAATCATGCTGGTAAAGTAAAGGTAAATGTGTGCAAACCTCACACTTTCCTTCTCAGTCTTTTTTTAATATACTGTTAATTATAGTCATATATAAACATAAAGAAAATCCAAAAATATTGGCTACCAGGGGCGATTTTAGACTTTCAGTTTTAGGGGTGCTTAGCACCTTGATATACACCTAAAAAAAGTCAATCTGATATCTAGAGAAGTTATACATTTATCAACAACACGCAAAGCATTGAATGCAATATCTTGTCATTTAAATTTATTGGCAAAAAATTAGAACATGTTTTGGCCAACAACAAACGTGTAGATATCCAATTTTATGTCAAGGGGATATGACAATATTTTGGAACGCTGACAAACTCTCCCTGATTTATGTATCTTTTTACAAATACAAGAAACTTAAAGTACAAGAAGAAAAACCGTGTAGATAAAGTTCTGCTGTTTGGAAAAAAAGTCTAGACTAATCCCTAAAGACAAAACTAAGTACTACATCTGAATTTGCTGAAAACAATCTTTTCACTCAAAAAAAAAAAAAAGTCAAAAGTGGGAAACAAAAAATGTATAACAAAACCAGAAGCTATCAAATTACAAGAATCAAATTCAGTACAAAAGTGAAAACTGTAGTTCAGACTAGTATCTAATGTCACTACAATTAAATTCTCTGTTGGATCTGTGCTCAATATTAATTGCCAATAGTTTAATTTTAAATTGGACTTGGGGGAAAGAAGCACTCAATTTTCAATTTAAGTAAATATAAAGATATAGGAGTAAAACATGTACTTGATTAAAAGTACCA
>OOFC01013601.1:0-23114 GCA_900323345.1 Pseudochromis fuscus | reverse complement strand
CGCAAACGCCGCTGCTGCCGCTGCTATGGCGTGTCACATGCATATGCCTCCAAACGGCAGCCCCGGGAGCCCCGGCACACTGGCCCTCCGGGGCCCCCATCATCCCCTCGGACTCAGCAGCCGCTATCACCCGTATTCAAAGAGCCCCCTGCCCACTCCCGGGGCCCCGGTGCCGGTGCCCGCGGCCACCGGGCCATATTACTCCCCGTACGCCTTGTATGGACAAAGACTGACAACAGCCTCGGCCTTAGGATACCAGTAGAGACAAAGAATTATACATTTATAAAGGAGATTTAGGCCCAATGAGTTTTATATTGTACTTCATGCAGGGACTGGATCCATGTCGGGATCAGTGTATTTATTTGCGATAGCTTCAAGCGTGACTAAAATAAAAAATAATTATAATATACATTTCAAAAGACTCAATGTGCATTATTTTACACAGGAGAAAACACCGGGTCACATGTTTACAGGCTGTGTCTTATACAGCAGATTTATACCTGGGACTTTTCTTTAAGTGATGTGGATTTTAATTTTTACATTTCCCTGTAAAGCAGAGGTTATTTTAACTCCGCCTTACTCAGAGGATTATACAGAGCTGCTTGTCCTGAGTGTTTGGAGTGATGGATGTGGAAAATCAATCAGAACAGTTTCTTCAGAATTGACACTGATTTATAGATTTATTTATTTTTATGTTTGCCATGGTGGGTTTTTGAACCTTCACACAGCTCTGCAACTGTTTACATCCGTCAGGATTATATATTAATATATATTTATAGTGTAGAATTATTTTTTTATATTTTAAATACATATTTATTACCGTGTATAAACTGAATCCCATCAAGTCAAAACCTTTAAGTTATAATAGAGCAATTTCTCTCTTTATAAATTCATTTTTAATTTTTATATTTCATATTTATCTGGCTGTGCAATGGGATTGTGAAAAAGTGATGGTAAAATATATATATATATTATTAATTGAATTGACCCATATTTTATCCCTGAGCTCATTGCAATCATAAAAGCAAAGAGTATATGTGTTTCCATTTCTGGAGGACAGCCATGATGAAATCTGGCTCATTTCTTTTTATTCTCCGCTGTGGTTTTTATGTTATGGTGTTGACATGAGGCTGACAATGGGCCTACAGATGGGGAATCAATTATTGCAAAATCTTTGCAATTATACAGGCTTGTGTTTGCATGTTTTGTTTTATTACCTTATGATGACAAAAAGCTGAAAGCACTTACAAGCCTTGGTGCTGTATAGACCAGCTACATGTACAGTGTGTGTGTGTGTGTGTTGTGTGTGTTCAGATGCTAAACCTCCTGGGCTCATCACAACATGCTGAATCTTCTCAATCAGGAGGTCATGGATTATCGTTTCGTTAACGAAGACAAACGAGCTGCTGATATCAGTGAGGAGCTCGCTAAACAAAGATTTACGATGACACCAGATGTGGGACGTTTCCACAGCTTCTGTGATTGCTGTAATGAAGCCATGAAGCAGAGAGCATGAAATAAAGCGAGGCCTAACTATTTAATCAGCCCCCTTAAAACAAATCAACTAAATCAAGCCAACAGTGTCATTATCCATCCTTAGTAAATCAGGCTGTTCTCCAGCAATAAAATCACCATCATTAACGGTCAGATGTCATATTCATCAAATCCTCCCATCCTTCATGGAGATGCGGCCTAAACATAGCTCAGTGATAGATGGTAATAAAGCTGATAACCCACAATTCAGCAGTGCGAGCATTCAGCCATGAAGCCAGCGTGGATCATATGTGATGCATCTCTTTTCATTTACAAACAGCTCGGTGATACGATGGGAACAAATGGGATGGAGATCTTTGAACTTATTTCTCAACATTTAATTGATGTGTGACACTGCAGAGTAAATTCACACATCCTCACATGTATGAGCCGACAAACCAGCTGATAAATTGTCCAGTGGATTTATTTTTACACCAAGAGTTGTTGTGAGTTTAAGGACTGCAGCAGAGTGAGATTAAATGTCCTGGAAATTAATATTTACCCATCAAGTCTTACACCTTGTAACGTTAAGTTTTTCTTCTTACTTTAAATACTGATAATTTATCTTTGTAGTTGTTAAGAGGGGGGGGGTTATAATAGTGTATTTAGTGTACAGAAGAGGTTTTTCCAAGAAACTGAAAGCTTAAATGTTGCATATAGACACAAACTTCTGTAGTATTTTTTTAGTTGCTCAGAATAATTAGTGTCTCTGTAAGACTTTCACTCTCCTAGCATTTAAAAAGTAGTAAAACATTATTGATTATTATTACTTCCCTGCAACAGTAAGTCCACCTGTGCTCATATGAATAGATATTGAAAAACAACAGAGTAAAATGTGAGTAAGGGATAAGTTATAATTGTTGCCAAATACTATAAATACTAATATGCATTATTATACAAGCATACAAAATACTGTGCATTACAAACTATGTATTGCATGTTTACATACTGCTTATAAAAATAAAAAAGTACATAAAATCAGTTAAATATACTAAATAGAGGATTAAAGTAAAGTGTTAGGAAGTTAGGATGAGTTGTTATTATTTCAGTAGTAAAATGAAAAGTGAAAACTAGTTAAGCTGCTGCCATTAGCTTTAAATGTAACTATAAAGATCAGAAGTATCCATAAATATCTTTATTTCAACAGCATGAGCGTAACCATGGAAACCAACAGCGGTTTAAATGGTGTAACTATTTATTCTGCCTTTTATCTTAGAAGCTGGAGTTTAGAAAACTTAATCAAAGGAGGCCATGAGGTCATCTGGGGCAGATGCTGCATCAAATGGATACAGGTAATTGGTATCTGTTTATTACATTACCTGGCTCAGCGCTTCATATATATCTATCCTACCATGATGCAGTCTATCAATCTTCTTCCTTGTGACGGAGAATCTCTTTCCCACATGTCTGGATGTAAACCACAGTCAGGAGGTGAGACGCCGGTCGGCTTTGTGACTCCATGTTGAATCACCAGCCCGGCCCCACCTGCTCGGCTTTGAACTGCAGCCTTTCACCTGAGGAGGAACCGACGATGCGCTGATGTTAAAAATGGCCACTTGTGCACAGCTGCGCGCCATGTGTTGCACTGTCCACGGTCTGTCATGGTTGAAGGCCGTGGACGTCATCGCTGCTACGCCGAACCGATGCTCCCTCCTCAAAACGCCCACGGCCGCGTACGAAAACCGGCTTTTCCAAATGCATCACACACACGCATCATCCAGCTTTCAAAACACTTGTTAGAAATTCTGTAGCCATATAATGAATCTGACACCCTTTTGTCAGCCATATTAATGATCCAATCAAGGGATTTCCCCATGGTTACATAAACATTTGCTGCTTTGAATAAACCTTCCTCGGTGCTTATGTTCTCTGGAAAGACGAGCAGATCTCTGTTTACACACACAAAGAGGAAAAAAAAACCCCAATGACCTTTTGCATGTTCAATCAGCTGAGAAGTGTGTCTTCCATCATCCAAAGAAACATGGCCGTTTATTTTTGCAGGAGAAAGGCTTTTGCTTCTCCAAACAAGCCCCATATTTATCATCACTCCATCATTTCCTCCCTTTGACAAGCAAAGTAAACAGTGGGAATACAAAGTTAAAGCTGGATTTTACTGAGCGGCTGACCTTTGGAGCTTGTCTTCTTCTATTAAACCCAGTATTACATCATAAAACCAAGGAAATGAGCTCGGTACAGTGAGATTATCTTAATGTGGGTATCTTGGTGTGTGTGTGTGTGTCTTTATACTCACAATAAAGTGTCTTTCTGAGTAATAAGTCAGCCGATGGGAAACGGAGAAAAGGGGAATTTTCCCTTGAAGAGAGTCTGTCAACACACAAAGCAAAGGAAAGAGCAACAGTGAGTTAAACAGTGGGCCCTTGTCTTTCAGCACTCAACATGCCCTATAATTTACACACCACTGACAGGGGCCATTTTGAAGTCTGTCATAGGCGGCAAACTTTTTGTCTCCGAACGTCTTGCTCACAGTGAGTCGACTTCTGCTCGGGTCCGGGTGATTAATGACTTATGGCCTTATTGTGTGGAGGTGGCTAATTAACTACAGGCTGACTGAAGAGACACGCTATAAAAACCCGCCTCTGATAACCCCAACTTTTTTTTTTCTCCCCCACCACCCTCCTCCTCGTCTTGGCATGTGGAAGCTCTTACTGACAAATTTGCAAGAAGCAGACTAACGTTGAGTAAGATGAATGGCCTCGGAGAACAGTAAACAGCCTTTAATTTAACCGTGTTTAAATGTATGACACACTGGCATTGTGCTTCCACGCCGTCCGTGCTCTCCGGTTGGGAAACGCAGCCAAAGTTCCCCCCGCTGTTGGTTTTAAAATTAGGCTTGGCGTATTCTTAGAGGGAGTTTCTGTGTGCCTGGGCTGGCAAACATGTGTTCATTGCCTCTTTAAGTTTGCGGCAGTTTCTTTAGACTGACGCGCTGAGACAAAAACAATCAGTTAGCAAAAGCAAGATCGGGAAGCTAGTGCGTTGCATGTCAGCAACGAGGTCACACAATCATAAGGTCAGCAGCTCGTTGGACTCATGACCGGCCAGAAAATTGTGCAGCCATCCCCTCCAACCCTCCCCCCTCCCCTCCTATTATTAGGTTTGTTAACATACTGTATTGCCGTGTTTGCAGTCATGTCGACAGGCTAGCTTAATCAAGTTACTATCGAACTCGTGTGCTTGGCCCAGCATGACAGTTTTAGTGCCAGAATTATTGCCTTGACCTATGAGAGGAAATTAGCTGTGGACACAACTTGGAGACTTTTCTTCCTGGTGAAAAAAAAATATTTACCAGAACAGTGACAATGATGGAAAATCGGGGAACAAAAATGTTCCTTCAATAACACCGCAAATGAAAAATGCCAAGTGGACCCAAAGTGGTGCGAAATGCATAATGCCAGCTGGCAGACCATTACAGGTGATGGACATTTCACTTACCTAAGTCAAATATAACAGACTGCTGTTCATTAATATACAGGAGGGCCTGCAGAATCCAGCCTGCCATCTGGTTAAATCGACAGAGTAATCTACAGCTCGTAATTAGGGCTGAGGAGCACAGTTTCTCTTTAATCTTTTTCAGCTTTCAAAAAAATTTCCATCTGCACCGTGTGGCACATCATTTTTCTTTAAGACAAATGGGTTGTTTTTGTATGATCCAAAATTAGATCAGCAGAAAACAATCAATCTTGTAAAGGGCCTGGAAAAAGAATTGAGATTTGGATTGTGTGTTGGGGTTTTTTCCTCCTCTTGTCTTTAGCATCTCACCTCTCACTTTCCTTGCATGACTGGCTTTGCAGCCATCAGCATTCCTCCCATGATGCTCTCTGCTCAGTGCCATCACATGGCATATACTGGGCCCTTGACTAATGATGAATATGAAATTGTGTCTTAATATAGTGATCCCTCCTCAGCTCTGCTCCCTGTGGCGCTCCCACAACAGATGGTGACCTGTAAGAGTCTGTGACACCAGAACCAAAATCCACACTGAGGTAGAAAAGAAGACAAAATACTCCGTGTCATCTTGTCCGCAAATTAGTGAGATGACACAACTGTCAGGTGCCAGCCTCCTGTGGCAGTTGTCCCCCCCCATTACAGGAGCAGTGATGCTTTCACTGCACGACAAAAGGGAAATGGGTGCATGTTTTTTTATAGTAGACCTGTCTGTCAGCTGGCTCTCAAGTCATAACAAATCACCAGCACTCAGCTGAGGCTGAACATTCAGGGCGTCAGGAGGAAGACGGATGACCTGCAGGCCTTTGAAGTGCTCTGGCAGTTCAGATGGCTCAGCGGCGCTGACAGAGAAATATACACAACAGAGCAACCAATAATGAGAACATTAAACATTCCAGCCACCTGACAGGCTGACAAAAACAGCCTGGCCTCACATCAATCATCCGCTGAGTCATAACCTTGACAATTAGTCCCCTCTGATACTGCCCATAACCTCTGGGCCTGCACTGCAGTGTGACTCCACTTAAGGAGGAGAAAACCAAAGGGCTTAATCTAATTCCTTAATTCTGATTGATAAAGATATAGTGGAGACAGAGACCGCAATGCATCGGTTCAGCAAATGATGGATTCAGAATCAGTTGGCAAGCTCTTTGTAAAGTAATGACTCTCTGAGGATGGATGTGAAAGTAGAAAAATGCACATACTGTAGTTCAATTATTTTCCTGGCTGCCTCTGAAGATGTTTCAGAGAGGAAGACAAAAAAATGTATCCGGCATATGTTTATGGCCGTGGCTGCTCAAATATGTGTTTTAATGACACCCCACAGGCATTTGGATGCTATATAAATACTTGTAGCAGAGCCAATGCTCACGTTTCAGAATAACTCAAGGCATAGATCTGAGCGGTCCATTAATGTGTGTCTAATGAGGTTGTGTTGGTACATCTGTATCTGTGTATACATGTGCTAAATGTCAAGTCTGTAATTTAAAAAACTCTATAAATAAATAAATGTGCATATATCCTGCACATGCTCAGCCGTGTGCGTAATCTAGATTTTAGTCTACACTCAATTCAAAGCAGTTGACCCTTTAAAAAAAAGCAAGGGGCCATGTTGTCATCACTCTATTCACTCTAACTATGTCGTTACCATATGACAAATGAGCCATGAGAAATGACATTTCCCTTTTGCCTTCACACCTGTAGAGAAAAAGCAAAGCGTCTGACAGAGGAATTGATGGCAGAGCCTCCAAACTACTGTATCTCGCTCTCATTCGGCGAAAAGGCGCCGGGCCAACGAGTGTTTACAAAAAACTACCTGAGACGGAGCTGCAGACTTCCAAGCCCTGAGGATGATAAATGACTTCGCTAACCCTGTGGGACTGCAGACCCAAATGAGGCCGGAGCTAATTGCCGTGCGAAATACTTTGGCATGAATGGAAAGAAAAAGCAGGCGAGCCACGGCCAAAAAAGCGCCCGGTTGCCGCTCTGAACTCCTAGTTGGCTTTTGCTTACAAGAGTTCACTTGGTGTCCATAAATCATGGAGCGCTTACAGCTGAAACTGCCCTTAGTCATCAACATGCAATAGACTGAGTGACAGATTCCATCCTGACTACATTAGCCCTCGGTTCAAACGAGGCTCCTTTTTTTAAAATCTCCTACCATCTTGAAGCTCGGAGGAAATGAAAAACAGATGGCCGAGCGTTGCTGTGTATAACATAAAGCCGAGCTCTTATGAGAGAAAAAGACGCAAGAGTCCAAAGAGAAAAGTGCTTACATTGTTGAAGGAAATGACAAGGGTCAATCTGAGGTATCCTGGGTGTTTGATATCCTTCAGATACGGCTTCATCCCGAGGCTGTGATCTGCAGCACATTACTCTTTTTCAACAAACAGGAGAGATAAAACGTGGCTTCAGTCTGTGTTACACCCACACAGGTGAGCACCAGTGCAAACCAAACAGTCATGCTGTGCCATGTTTATGGTTTCTTACTTGTTTCTCCACCCAAGACCGAAAAAATAAGTTATAATTTAAGGAGAAATTGTTTCCTATTATGATCAAAATCTGCATCAACATAATCCAGTTTTTACAGGACCCATTAACAAACTCCGTCAACTTTTCCTCAAACTAGTTGTGACCTTTTTGTAAGTTTGATGAGTAGTAGCACAGAGTTCAGTTCAGTTTTTCATTAAGAGACAAAAAGACCAACAATATGTTTTCCTGTTTCACTGTGGGAATCAACATCTTGCCAAAACTACTTCAACAAGCTTATTTAATCTCCAAAATTCAAAATAAAGGAGCATTCACAGAGTGCTGCACAGTTTAACTCATCTTTGATGTTTTGAAGTTTTAGGACAACAGGGGACATCTATGAAGTCACACAAAGAAATCATCTGTGTGGAGATGAAGAAGAAGAGTTTGGATGATTTGATAAGACTTGTGGAAAATTAATCTTCAGGGATCTTAAATTCTGCAGAAAGTCTTAATTCTGTCTGTTGTGAATAACAGGATGGAGAAGTAGTCTGGGGTGAATGACCCGCGTCATTACTTTAAAAAGATTCCCTTTGTTCCAATTGGATACAAATCTGTAACTAATTTCTACCAAATAATCAGCAACAAACAATAAATAGGCCTGACTTTGGTGGTCCAGAAACTCCAGTTCTCATCATATTCATATTGGAGTTGACACTCAAAACTCCTAATAAACACAAATGCAAGTAAAACTATGTGAACTGTTGGACACCAAAGAGCTGGTTGGGATTAGGTAAAGTCAGTCTAACCTGGTCAGTTATAGTTGAATTGTATTGTTGTAGGTCTCAAACTAGGGACGTAAAGAAAAAAACATTTTGATGGACAAAAAAAGATAGTTTCACATGCGCACAAGATAGCATTTCCTTTATACAGAAGAGTATGCATAATTTGTTCAAATCTTCAGTTCATGAATTAGCTTGAAAATTACTGAACACCGCCAACTACCGGCATTACGCCACTTTAAGGTGGACCGGGAAATTCAGCCTCGTTTGTATACCGGAAATGCTAACTCGTCCGCGCGAGATACAAGTGGAAATGCTAACTCGTCCACGCGAGATACAAGTGGAAATGCTAACTCGTCCGCACGAGATAGTTATCTGGTGCGCACCAGATAACTATTTCAAGTTAGCATTTCCGGTACGGAAGACGCTGAATTTCCCGGTCCACCTTAAAGTGGCATAACGCCTGTAGATGGCGGTGTTCAGTAATTTTCAAGCTAATTCATGAACTGAAGATTTAAACAAACTAGAAAAGCACATTTCCTTCCATATTGTGACTTCCACCAAAGATATTACTAGTATTAGTCGTTTATTTATATCAATATTAGCTCCACAGCGTCGTGGCTGTTTAAAGATGTCTGTTGCATGTTTCTAGCTTCATTTGGGGTTTTTTTATGAGTTTTTATGGGTTTTTTTTTTAAGTTTCAAAGATCGATTTTTTCATATTCTGGATCATATTATCCAAAATTATTCCTTTGTCTGGATCAATCTTTGATATATTGTAGACCTTGTTAGAAACTTGTCCTGTATTATTTTCAAAGTGTCTTGACCATTTTGGTGGAGTCATATGCATAAATGTCACATATGGTCCTATCTCCCAATGTTAAAGAATCCTTCAAAAAATTCCTGGATCCAGACGGTGATCCGGATCACCTCCAAAATCTAATCATTTGTTCCTTATCCCCATCTGGACAATCCCTGAAAATTTCATCAAAATCCATCTGTAACTTTTAGAGTTATTTTGGAAACCAACAGACAAACACACAGACAAACCCCGGCAAAAACATAACCTCCTTGGTGGAGGTAATTATGCATACTCTTCTGTAAACCAGAAATGCTATCCTTTGTGCATGAGATAGTTATCTGGTGCGCACTAGACACTGGCACTTTTTTTTTCTTCATGTCCCTTTAGGAGCTCCGTACAAATTAAGTCCTCAGCTTTGTGTAGGTTTTCTATAACCCAAGAAGAAGTCCTCTATAAGCCACTAATGGCGCCATATGCCTAGTGTAAACCCACCTTTAATTAAAGCAATGATACTGATCAAATCTATACCAACCAGCTTCGGTGCTTTGTAGTCATTTTATTCAAACTTTCCCTCTGGGTATATATTCTTTTAATAAATATTTAATTCCTTAAATTTATAATCGCTTTAGTTTATAGCTCTAAATATTTTGCCTGTAAATGTTTGCTCATGTGCCAGCATAATTAGACCTTTAAAGTGTTTCATTTGTAATCTATAATGTAAAGGCCATGAACACATTACACTCAGATGGTTAAGTGAACATCAAAGAAACTGCACAAAGAGCCTCACGTGGACAATGAAAGATTTACAGTGAGCCTTTTGTTTTTAATATTTATCGGTGAAATCTTTACTTCACAATAGATTCCTTATGCAAGCTGCAGTCAGTTAAATGATTTCTTGCCACCATCGAGCAGACCTATGAAATATTCCCACCTGCCCTTCATGCCATAACATTATTTGTGTTTTCTACTTTATGAGGAAAGCTGCTTGTGACTCATTTTAATTCAACTGCATGAACCGGAGGCACAATCTGGTTTTCATGTTCTCCGGCTGAAAAACACCTGCCCTGTTCTCACAGCTAATATATTAAGTAGTAAGTGCCTGAGCAGATGTTGCGAGGTCAGCGGGGAGTCCGGGGCCTATAGAGCGCGCAGTATTTATTGGACTGGATCAGAAGGCAATGACATGAGCCGTCTCCCCTCTTGATAAATCATGTTTTGCATACAGGTAGGAGCCAGCGCACGCTCGAACTTCCTCGAAACACCTTCTCCAATTTGTCAGCCTCTAAATTGTTACAGAGGCCCCGATCAGGTCTTTTCACTCTTGGAAAATATTCGAGAAAACAGTTAAACTTTCTCACTGTAACGCGCTTGAATCTTTTTTTTTTTTTTTATTATTTGTGTTTGCTTTGCAATCATTCACCAAGATCAAAGCTGCGCTCAGGGCTTCGGTGTCAGCGCAAAGACATCAATGACATCTCCCATTCACACCGCATCTTCTCCTCACATCTCACACGCACTCAGTCGTCACATCCCACAACAAAGAGAGACGCCCCGAGTTATCATCCATCAAACCCAGCCTTTTATGGCCCATCAAAAGACAATGAACTGCCAGAGTGAAAGGAGTGTTTGCAACATGAAGTGACAGCGAATACTCCAGACACAGATTAAACAGTGTTGGAAATGAGAGAACTACATAATGTTTGGGTAATTTGTGAGAATTAGACATTATGATTCATCTTTATGAAGGGAGGGAAGCTCAGATATAAGCACAACACGGGCCCCCATCTCCGCTCGGATAGTTCAGGCATCTCAATTTACTTTGGTTTTGAAGTATGGGCTTCGGAGTACAACACTTTGTTTTCAAACATCGTCACATGTCTTTAGCGCCTCACTTCTGAGGTATGAGCTACATGTTGAGATATAAAACAGACCTTCTAGGCTTATTTTCCCTCAAAGACATCCCATTTATTCCATCTACTATCAAAGCAAAGGGAGGTTTAAGAATAAAAGGAGCTACTGGCAGCACAGTACATCATTGTGTACAATAAAAGACTTCCAACGTAAACCATCAACAGCTCTTTGTATGTTATCTCCCATGGATTATTCCTCTCAAGTCAACCATCAAGCACTGTGGGTATGGCGGTATATGCATAGTCGCGGATTTTTTTTTTTTGCTGAAGTGTTCGGCAGAGGCTGAGTGAAACGGGACACCGGCGTGATTATACTGCATCCTGTCTGTTTCTGATTTATTGTGACAGCGGTAACTCCCTGCAGAACCATGTCGTCAGGTGCTAGGACTGGTGCTGTGTGAGATACTTGATAGGCTTCAGGCTTTCAGTAAAGACCTTGTGAGAAAGTCTCCGGAGACGCTGCTGAGAACGCTCGAAATCTTCATTACTAAATATACAGCCCGCGTATCCCTCTAATGTTGAACGGAAACAGGCCGCTCTCGTTCGGCCTGCAGGGTAACAGCTGTGAATTTCTTAAGCTGGAAGTGTACTGTAGAGTGTACTGTAATCTGAGAGATTCTGATTTTGTTATTTAAGAAGATATTTCAAAAAACTAGGCAGTAAATTTAAATCACATTTGGTGCATGTTTGGCCGTGGACCAAGGAATGATATCTCATGAGAAGATGTAATAACTCATGTTCTGCTGAACTACTGCACTTGTTTGGCATGTAGCTCATAATGTCCAGTTTAATACACATCTGGATACATTTTCCAGTATCTTTATTAACAACTGCAAATTTTGAAGGTTGCCTGGCACCATCTTTGCTGATGAGCAGTGTTTGCACTTGTGAATAAATCAGTGTCAGCAGGTCCATCATTTTTTTCCTTAAATGTGTTTTTTCCTCAGGTGTAAGGTTTTTGTCTCTGTAATTTTTCTTGCAGGAGTCACTGCATGCTTTAATTAACTATTAAACAACCTAAAAGCTGAATAACTACTGAGATAAGTGATTAGAGATACATTCAAAATCCATATGACTTATAAATTCAATGCAGGTTTTTCCTATTTTGAGTTAGAAACGTGACATAACAATACATAGTCAGAAAGCACTGATTAAACCTCAGGACTATAAAAAGGTTTTGTCTCATACTGTCAGGAGATATCAGGATGTTTTTAAACAGCTATCAGAACCATTTCCCTGTATAATCCAGTGTATCTGGATCATGACAACAGCGTCCGCTGACTTAAATGAGGATTTTTCATCTACTATTTAAGTGAAAAAAGTTTCTAGCTTCTGGATTTGCTTCCTCGTTGTTTCCATTGCTAGCCCCGCCCACCTGATGAAGCAATGAGGAAGTGCAGTACTCCTGACGGCCTCTAGGCGTTGAATTGACTTCAGTTCAAAAATGATCATTTTCAGTCATGAAATACTCAGTCTGGGGTGGCACGGTGGTGCAGTGGTTAGCGCGTGTACCTCACAGCAAGAAGGTTCAGGGTTCAAATCTCGGCTCGGGCCTTTCTGTGTGGAGTTTGCATGTTCTCCCTGGTTTTCTCCAGGTGCTCCAACTTCCACAGTTCAAAGACATGCTTGTTAGGTGAATTGATCAAACTAAATTGACCATAGGTGTGAGTATATGCAATAGGCTGGCAACCTGTCCAGGGCGTACCCCGCCCAATGACAGCTGGGATAGGCTCCAGCAGACCCCTGCGACCCAAGTGTGGAGAAGCAGGTGTAGAGGATGACTGACTGACTGAAATACTCAGTCAATATGTTTCTTCTGTCTCCAATGACACCAGACCTGAGCTTGAGTCTCATACACATTGGACAGCATCCTCCAGTTCAAGGGTTAGACCCGCCTCCTCACTCCTCCCTTTATATCCAAATATGGTCATCTTTTCCACCTGTTTCCTGAAACATTTTTTGGGTTGCAGGAGATTTTCTGTTGTTGTTGTTGCAATACCACGAGTGACCACTGGGGGAAATGTAGCTGAGCAGCAGTGCACAGATCCATGAAGAGGACCTCTCTTAGGGTGATGGTGTGCAGTCAGGTGGACCTCAGTCTGTATCTCAGGACCCTCTGGTCAGCTCCCAGAGGTGCAGATGTATGACTGCCGGAGCCACTTCAGGAGTCTGGGTGGGGGGATTATGTTCCACAGCGACTGCATGTGATCCTCCCTTGTGTTCAACATCTTAATCATTGCTTATCGCTCCGTTGTCTCACATCACATGACACTACGCACAGCCCCGTGTGCTATTTCAGGGACACCGCTGAACCTTTCTGCATATGTTGTTCCCCTTGTTTAGCGACGCTCTGCACGCTGCTGCGAAAATGACATTAAAATTGTTCTATTTAGATCCTCTGCAGTAAATTATTCATGATAATATCTCGGTTTGTGATCCCCTCAAGGAATAATTGAAAATATACTTTAATTAACACTTTCATTAAAAGCTCTCCTGAATAATGTGTAATTGTTGCTTTTCTTCTGTCAGCTATAACATGTAATTGTTTAATATATGTTTGTCTGGGGGGGAAGGGACTACTAAAAAATAAAGAATTACAGTTTATAGCGGTATCACCTGAGCACAGCACTTTGAGCATGAAGGGAGGCATTATTCAGAATAAATGGATTATCAGGGAAACCAGCATAAATGACTCAATAAAACTGTTAAGCAGCCAGCCAGCAGTGGCCAACGTGATTAATCGCAGGCGTTCCAAGATTGGATTTATTTTGTCTTTTATTTCTCCTTTAATGACTAGCTGCGAACACCACTCTTAATATATCGCCCATGTTTCTAGATTACCGGTGACTAATGAGGATTCAAAATGGCTGTTATCTACATTAATGTCTTTTTATTTGAAAAGTCAATACTGCCCATGTGTGCGTGAAGAATATTTCAGCGGGACTGACTCGCAGTGATCCGTTATAAGCCTCCCAATTAAAGGAGGTTTTTGAAGGCGTTAACGCTCCCTGGCATTTATACACAGGTGCATCGTTACATTTATATTTTTCCCCCTTCCTCCACTTTTGATATACTCGTTCAAATAACAAGGTTTTGCTTCCCCACTTATAAGTATATTTACTATCCCTCCACATACATCTGAATTATTAAAAGCCTCCAAGAGTATGTTGTCACCTTTTCTCTCCACGGAGGATCAATGTTGTGCGTTTGCGGGATAAATGAAGCTATACTTTACATGTTGCTGTTTTCAAAGCCCATGGAGGTACAGTATATCCTTAGAGGAGGGCTCGTGTTTAGGCAGGAGACGTAGCTCAATTTAATGAAAGAGTCCAGCTCTGTAATGACCCCAGTGATTCATATATTCATAAAAGAAATCAATCCCGCATCAGCTAAGTGCAGAAACGGGATCGTCCGCGGCCTTAAATCTTTGCATTGTGTAATATGCACTAAACTGCGAGTTCCCCACTTCATTGATGTGCACAATAAGACAGATGAAGTTCATTACAGAGCTGAAAACAGGTATGAAGACAAAACATCGACTCCAATAACGGGGCTTTGAAGGGAATGTAAAACGCAGGCCCAAGGCGGTGCTTTGTCAGACCGGACCGTTGTGCCACCAGACTGTTGTTCTTTCCATCTATGATTTAACACAGCTGAGCGTGGCTAGATGGCACCCGGGAGAGGACTTGATTTTCATGTTTGCCAATCTTCCTTTATACCTGCCCGTGGTGACCATAAATACACTTTTATGCCTCCCGGAGAAATGCTTAAAGAAGCAGTTTGTCCAAGTCCTGTATGGACCCACATGGTAATATTCTTGATGGATGACGGCGGCAAAGTTTAGAAGACGCCCCAGAGAGTTTTCCAATCTCGTTTGTTTGGGAGTTTTACATTTGAGCATAATTCCCGCTTGGCTGTATTTATGTGGGTTTTGGACTCGTCTGCTTTGAGGTTTTTTTTGCTCCCACAGTTCACTAATGAGGAAGAGCATCATCAGTGGTCGTGGCCACCTCAAACTGGGGCATGCTGTGGTGGGACGGCGAGATGTGGTCACCCCAAAAACAAGAGAGTGAACAGCAGGAAGCTGTTAATATGCTTTTCCAGCTGGTGATACACAAATAAAGAGCTACTGGTCAATTATACCCATAGTTGAGCAAATCTAACTAGAGCTGCAAACAATTACTTTTTTACTTTAATTCATTTTTACACAATATTTCTTACTTTTTTAAATAATATTTTATCTGAATATTCAGTTGAAAAAGATATGTAATAATTTACTGTCCCAATCATGACACCATTAATGAAACTTTCAGAAGTTGAAGCAATAGAAAACCCATCGTCACAACATAGTTTGGAAGATAGATAACGATGTAAACGATGTAAAATATGTGGTAATATGTGACAATAAACAGCTCATACAACTAAGATATCCATCTCTGAAAGTCAGACTTCCCACATCATGGAGGCTGTCATCATAAAGGAGCTCATATGATGTCACAGCATTTCAACCAATCAGAAACATCCTCCAATTTTCTGATTGGTTGAAATACTCTGACGTCATATGGGCTCAGTATGTGGAAGCTTCACATGCCTTTTCGACCAAACAAGGACCGGTGCTAGTCCCGTGCTGGTGTCTGACTTAGCACCAGTTTGTTGTGTTTCCACCAACATAAAACTGGTACTTAGCAGGCACCACTTCCTTGTTGGGCCAGAGCTCAGCACCGACTAAGCAGCGACTACACCAGGGGCTGGAGGAGCGATGGTGGAAATACAGCTAGCAATAGTACAAGAGTGGAGGCGTGAAAATACGGTAGCCACTAACAGTTGGATGTTTTGGGCTCTGGATCTCAGTGTAGACTTGCAAAACCAGGAACAGTACTTCCAAGCACATGATGAGCTCCTCCATTTAAACATTATTACAGCGAGGGTGCACTGCTGCGTCATATCCGACCAGGAAAGACATCGTGATTTCCCAAAACTGAATAAATACCACACGTAGCGATGCAAAACTGCTTTGTTAACTCAATCATGTTGTAACTAGAATATCCGCTGAAAAAAAAAAATTTATTCATGTACTGATAGTAACAGGGTAACACTAGTTTAACAGTGGCTAGCTTGCTAGCAGCCGGTTGTTGGGAATCGGCGACGTATGCATTGATGTACTGACCTTTTACGGTGATGCAATGACTTGGCTCCTTACCAGTGGAAAAGCAAACTGGTTCGTAGGAGAAACGGGATCTGAACCAACAAACCACCAGCTCTAGCACCAGCAGGGAAGTAGCATCAGTTCTTGTTTAGTGGAACAGTGATAGTTAGCCTGCATCATCTTATGGGATCTTAATATTACAGCTATTATCCACATGTATGTAGGTTCCATTTACATCCTTTAAAAAGCTGACTTCAGATCTGCTGCACTTCATAAATCACTTCCAAAATATATTTAACTTATTTAAATAAAAAGGGCCAGTTTTTCAAAGCTGCTAAAAAGCCAAAATTTAAAAATTACAAAATGACCTGAGATGTAGAAATGTATCTCCAAAACACAAGACTTTACTTTTTCAGTGCAGATTGATTTATTCATCCACAACCTGCTGGGAATGAAGTTCAAAAATAACCTGAGGAGTTTTCTTGTAAAACACACAAAGCTGTGTTCGCAAGTATTTTTTATTCATGCTCCACTTTACATGCATGTTTTCTAGCTCGCAGACTCCTTCAGCGCCTTCGGGAGCACATCACTACGCCAAATGATCAACAGAATAGTCTAAATCAGGACTCGTGTGTCCTTGCCTTCAAGTCTGATTCAAATTAAACATGGGCTCATTGTAAAATCAGCTCTTTACAGGGTTTGTTGTGGTCAAAACCTCCACAGAAGATTAGCATAATGTATGCTTACTCCAACTAAAAGAAAAATCTGATCATAGCTCGAGTTTTTTCTGATTGTCTCTTTTGTGTGACAGCTGTTTAAAAGCAGCATATTTTTAAAGACGGGGCAAAGTTCACTGCGAGTGTTGTTGCCATGTTGCCACCTGTTAACCCTTCTGGAAACTATACTGAGACTGACAAACTGGGAGGTCTGTGTACAATATGTAACGACCCTCTGCCAAAATAAAACCCCACTGGGCTATACTTGGGAAGTGGTCCTTTAGCTTTTTCCTGGGAGTGATATATGGCAACAGCATGACAGAGGGAAGCCATCCCACCCAGCAGCTCTACACCATCATAAATAACTCATCACACAGCTGGGTGTGTCAGCGCTGGGATCCGACTAAATCTTTTTTTTTTTTAATCTCAAATAAACAGTAAAAACAAACAAAATTAGTCATTGAAGTTGCTTTGGACATCAGTGTGGTTCATATGATAGATATTAAATAGTGTAAAACAGCTGTTGGAGGGTGAGATCTTAGATAAGATTTCATTGTAAGTGAATGACAGAACAAACAAAGACCAGCATCAACAGTTCAAATCAGAGAAAAGGTTAATTAACCTGATGTGTTGCTGTGGAAACTTTAGCTAGAATCACTTATATTAAATTTGTCAAATGTAATGAAAGTTGGTGGGATCAACTTAGATCAATTACCGTATTTTCCGGACTATAAGTCGCTACTTTTTTCCTATGCTTTGAACCCTGCGGCACGAAGCTCGTTAACTTTTTACAAGCTAGCAAGCTCCGCGCCGCCGATGCACTTAGCTTCGTCACATCAGACCCGGTCAGAGTGGACCACATGAAACTGTTTGAATCAATTCAATAGCGGCTTATAGACAGGTGCACTCAATAGTCTGGAAAATAGGGTAATTTTTTCAAAGTGAAAATTTTGATTGTTGCTTCCCTAAACAAAGACTTGAAACCAGGTTTTACTGTACAACATTGTTCACATAAAGCAGTTAGTGACAATAACTAACCCATCTGTCAATATTTAAAAAGTTCAAACATAAATATTAATTAAATTTCCAGTAAAAAACAGCAAGAAATCTGAATTACAATGATATAAAATGACATTAAAATACTGTAGCTCAGAGAAAAGCAAAGTTATCATTTAATTTCAAATATATAAATTACATATATTACACACAACGATGCAAACACTTCGTGATAAGAGTGACACATCAGTATATTTATAGTCACCGTAGGCAATAAAGTACCAGATATGACAGGTCTGTTGCAGAAAACACCTCCCACCAACCGAGGGGTAACACCTGCACGCTGAGACTTTGCTGAGTGTGTGAAAACTACGGTAAGCCATCGAGTCAAAATAGATATATAAAAATGATGGATAAACTGCGAAGCACTTGAACTTAAACAAACCTACTGGGATAAGCAGAGACCGAGCATAAACAACATTTGTTTTCCCCAATATCACAAGCTACAAATTTGCTTCGAGGAACTTCACAGTCAGGAGATCATAAGACATCTTCTGTCCTTAAACCCAAACTGGATCAATTTGTCTTGGATAAGAAAAAAAATAATAAAGTTTAATGTGATAATATTAACTTAAATAACCTCCAGTTTATCAATGACATATGAATAAATTTGGGGAGTTCCTCCAGTGGAAACCACCGCTGTAGACCTATAAAAACCATGACTTACAGCTAATCCCCAGAAAAAAAAAGTAGCTCTTCCTTCACCCTGTTATTCCCATAATTAATAAAAACTATTGACACATATTTAGACAACTGCCCAAACGCCTGTTGTGTGATCTGGAGTAGAAACTCATGATGCTGGGAGCTGAATGAACAAGCCTGAATCAGACTGAACAACTGGCCCACATGGTTACACGGACAAACACACTGTAATGTAGCATTTAGAGTCACATTACAGCTTCCCCAGTCAATAACAAGATGATTGGTTGGCAGTGGCATGTCTAGTTAGCGGGACATTGTTGCGCTTGACATTTATCATAGCTCCAGGGTCGTGAACTTGAAGCTAAACAGCAACTGAATCATTAAATGTGAATGGCTGCAGCTTGGCCGTCTCGGAGGCACTGACATAAGTGTTTTCATGCTGAAGCGAGTGACTAACTTCCGCTAAGCTAAACACGTCTTTGTTCAAACTGGGACATTATGCGCTAAGAGGGACATATACTCCGGGGTTTTGGTGAAACAATGGCGGCTTTAACAAGCAGATTATTTGCTGCGTTTGATATTAATACCAATTACTGTTATAGATGGATGACTTAAAATGAAGCCATGTGTTTTTGTCTCGAGAGGCAGGGAACAAACCATCATTTCTATTTAGCGGAGAGGAGCACAGTACGCCAAAGATTGAACGGTCCTCAACAACACAGCTTCTCAAGGAGGTCATTTACCTCGCTTGGCAACATCCCAGTCATGTTTTGTGACATTATATTTGAAAACATTTCCACTCCGGGTGGAAATTAAACAAGAGGAGGGCTCTGGTTATTAGGTAAATTAATTCAGTGCGGATTCTGCAAGTTCAATAAAACAAACCAAATAGCTCCGTTTCCACTCTTAAGCTCAAAGCAAATAGGATGCTCAATAAAAACATTGCACTGGCCCTCTCGGTTAAAAAAAATCAATAGCTAGAGGACAAAGAACCTATAGCCATCACTTAATTCTCTTATCAGTGTGATTTAGGGGACAAGGATGATGTTAAATAACTGTAAATCCTTATCTTTGACTTTGTGGGTGGTTTATGGCAGTTTCAACAGCAGTTCAGAGACAGAATGTCCATACCTTCTGCCGGATACACGATTTATAGCTTTATTACGCTTTGTCTAAAAGAGCAGAGAAACATATAATTGAAAGGAAGAGATAGCAGCCAGCGAGTGGGAGAGCAGGAGAGGGGGCATGCAGCCACTGGAAATCATCATCGCTACAGACATATCACGGCGACAGTTTTATGGCTAAGGAGCCGGCCCTTTGTTTTTTTGGGGCTCGTTTTTATGAAACGAGCGAGATCCAATTTTCTGATTCATCTGCAAACGGTCCGGATTGAGTTTAGTATTCTGACGCCGGGCGCCAAACCGGCCTACATGAGCGTAGAGGTCACCGAGAGGGCTCGACGAGTTGAAGTCATGAGTTTGCGCTCACGCTGTCACAGGCCCGCTCATATTTTTGCCCTCAGTGACAACAGGCCTATTGTTCTCCTTGATAAGGCTTCAGTGTGCACAGTAATGGGAATTAAGCAGGGCATAAGTCACAGAGAAATTGGGTGACAGCAGATCAATAGATAGTGGGGAAGCCTCAGGGACCATTAGTGAAGAGGACCCCTTTGTTTGTCCACTGGTGGGGAGAGTTAGTGGGTGTTTGGCTCTGAATTAACTGTCCAAACCGAGAATACATTGAGCTCATGAGAGAAGAGGAAAAGGTGCTTGGAGTTCACCGGCCTGACCACAGAGTTTTTGTAGATATCAAAAGATGTCTTTATGAGGTAACAGCAAAAGAAAGAAAACACTAAAGTACCACTGTTACGAGCTGTAATGCAGCATTTTGAGCTGCAACTGAAATAATTTCTTTACATTACAACAAAGTTATGAGGAAACTGTGACCGTGAGAGGGAAAGAAATCTCCAACACACTCACCAGGCCACTGATGAGGCTTGTTTAGTACTTTCACATTATTGTTTTGTTGTTATTTTCTCGGTTGGATTTTTAATGAAGGAGCCTGTTCATCCAACCAAACCTTCCTGACCTCATGAACATGATGGATTTGTGCATCGCTGAGGATTTCTGCCTTGGTAACAAAGTGTAGAGTCAAGTTTTGTTGGTGAAAAATCAAAGTGTCTAAGTTACTCTGGAAGAATTAATGCAACTATAACAACACTGTAAAATGATTTTCTGACTGTGTGCAGTTCAAAAAGGGACGATTAAATGTAACCAGAGCAGTGATTCTTGAAAAAGATAAATTTGTTGTTAATAATGAGACTGTGTGTACTTATGTCTGTATTTTTATTTCTTAATTTGTCTGTTTCTCCTTGTGTTTTTGCTTTGTTTTGTGTGTGTGTGTTTATTTCTACTTTTTATTCTTACATTGTACTTTTTGACGATCCTATCTTATCTTATCTTATCAAAACTCATTCACATCCATTGTGTTAGGATAAAGGCAAAAATGTCAGAGGTGGATATTCAACATTAAAGTTATTTTATCAGTATTATCTACAGCATTTCACATGTTTTAATAGGTTTATTTGAATAAGCCTTCAACATTTTAACATCGATTTTATCCCAAACTGCTTTATTTTTTATTAAGTGAAAATATGTTTAACTCAACTTACCCTAGACAGATAAAAAAGATACAAAACAAGTGGAAAGTGAGAAATTATGAGCTACTGAAATGTGTGTGAAGGGACCGTCTATAAAAATCCAGAAAACAATAATAGTGACAGAAAAAAATGAAAAGGCATCAAGGGTGAAATCTTCAATGGATCTTAAGTTTCAGATGCCACAACAAACAGATGTTGGTGTTTCTACATGAAAAATACAGTAAATGATAAATAGTTGTTGAATTACTGGGATCATTAATTCAGATTGCACATTTCAGGACTAAAACCATTCAACCCTATTTCAGATCTACACTTTACAGGATACAGTGTGTGTTTTTGAGAGGATGCGTGGCGTACAGTAGGTTACCGAGGATTGTGGGAAAAGTCCACAGCACGATTAAAGACGCCCTGCAGCCCTACTCTGCAGCTTGGAGATGAAAATGCATTAGCCCTAATCTTAACAGTGCTCAAAATGATTAGCCCCAACATGTGACAACACCGATAAAACCGACTCACCCATTAAGTTCTTAAGGCAAATGCATATTGTGGCCATCACTCCAGGACATTCCCACTTAAATGCACAGATAATTTGTTGTTGCAATGCATTATTCCTGCCCCATAACCAGACCCCGGCCCAGTGAGCAATGTGCCAATGATAACTAAAGATATTAATTAGTATATCACGATCGTGGCACATGCACTTTCACTATTAATACATTCCGAGCCATCGGGTTGTGATTTAATTATAAATTATGTAAATGGTTGCCATGAATCATTTAGGTCTATGCATTTTATTAGCTAAATGGGAGAGCAGAATGTAGGCTTATCACAATGATGGGGATTTACACACTCGGGTGATGACAGCACAAGTACAAGAGTATTTATGGTGACGAGATCACAACTTCATGTAGGCCCTCCGCTAATGGCAGAAAACATTTCAGATTGATGAATAATTGAGTAAAAGATGTTATTTAATGGCTATTAAAGAGTCATGTTTACCCATAGGTCTTAGGTTTTAAAAGTTTGTCTGTGTGTACATTAAGATTTAAGCGCTACATAATGCATCATCTCGGCAAAATCCTTCACATGGTATCTGTAAGTTCCCTGCAGAGAAGTGCAACATTGTTTCACCGCTCGGCTACTTTGTACTTTTTGTGGTTGTGGTGTGGTCCATCATCTCCTGCTCCTTATTTCCTCTGACACAAAGTCACAATATTTACAAGCAGTACGAGGACAAGGAAACCAGAACAATCTATTCACATCTGAGAAGCAGGAACCAAGATACTTTTTTTTGCCATTTAAGCTTATAAACTGAATATCTAAGTAGGTTCTGATCAATTTCCTGTCACTGGATTTATCCACTGATCGCCTCAGCTTGTCCCCACATATGCGCACATTTCTAATGTGTTTAACAATCCAGATAAGTCTGGTGTGCAGATCATTGGTGGATGAGATTGGAGAAGAAATCGACCAAAGTGAGTTTTGTATTTAGGAATTAAACCTCAAAACTAGAAAAGCACATTTCCTTCCATATTGTGACTTCCACCAAAGATATTACTAGTATTAGTCTTGTGTTTATTTATATCAATATTAGCTCCACAGCGTCGTGGCTGTTTAAAGATGTCTGTTGCATGTTTCTAGCTTCATTTGTTTCAAAGTTTCAAAGATCGATTTTTTCATATTCTGGATCATATTATCCGAAATTATTCCTTTATCCAGATCAATCTTTGATATATTGTAGACCATGTTAGAAACTTGTCCTGTATTTTTTTTTTAAAGTGTCTTGACCATTTTTGGTGGAGTCATATTGTTAGGGAGACTTTACAACTGGTTCAGTTGAAGTGTGATCGCGGAGGGGTGTCTGTTAGAACACATAAAATAGGCTTGATGGATTTCTTTGGTTCTTTATTTTGTGCACAACTCTGGATATGTAT
>OOFC01013597.1:3421-15474 GCA_900323345.1 Pseudochromis fuscus | reverse complement strand
AGTGTCTGGGGTTGTGTTATTATCCATCTAGATGAAGCTGCGCTAAAGTGAATGTCAACAAAACAGTCAGATAAGTCAGTCAGTCAAACTTTATTAATAGAAAACAAACCAACGTTCTGACAACTCCGTTCACTCCAAAACAAGCTAGTACATTCACAATACGGTACCGTACGTACCGGTAGCTCTTACCGGTATTTGCGCCGCCTTCGTTGAAAACAATGTATTTCCAACTCCATTTGTCACAGTTCAAAGCTACATGAACAGCTGTTTGATTTTTTTCTCCGAGGTAACGTCAGTGACGTAGTTTTATCTTTTACCAACAGCAAGGTACAACAGGTAGTGCAACTTTTTATCACCTAGTTAGTGCATCACAAACGTGGAGGGAACTTTTCCCTGATTCAGTAAACACGTAAAAGAAACAGTCTGATACCGCTACGGTAAATCAAACGTTAGTGCAATCACAATATACGCCCCCTGACTACGGCAGCCATAATTAACCAATATTGATCCATATATAAGGCGCATCGGATTATAAGGTGCACTGTCGGTTTTTGAGAAAATTAAAGACTTTTAGGTGGAGCTTATAGTGCGGAAAATACGGTAATCAGGCATTGATTTTACAACCGATGCAAATGATGCTGCTGTTTTGCGAACACCACAACATCTCGACGTTGCGGCACCGCTTTGCATTTCACCACCTCCACCCTCCGCGACCCCCGTCTGAACGTACGTCCACAAAGGGCCATCTCTGGCTTTATGTGCAGCACTTTTGAACACGTTTCTAAGCAAATGGGGGAGTGGGCGGGGCTGCAAGTCACACTCCTTTATGGTAAAGCATCACTCTGTGGCAGCTACAAGCACTTTCCCTAAAATCACAGCACAGTGAAGAAACAACCACGGTCCACCGGCTGAGGAGGCCATTGATGGAATTAAGGCTCATGAATAAGAATGCAGCGCGGGGCGAGTGAGAGCTCTCCCGCTGTGTAATATTGACATGCTCCCTGGTCAGAAAATAGCCCAGCATAATTAGCTTTCACAAGCTAGTACGGGGCCAGCAGGAGAGGCCACTCTCAGCTCAGACAAAACCCTGAACAGGAACGTGTCTGCCACTGAACATGAATGAGTGCTGCACTGAGGTGGAGTGACAGATCTTCAGTTCACAGCAAAATTCATCCACCTGAAATTAAATGGATATATTCATAAAATAATGAGGCTTGAAAAAGATCTTGAATCATGTGATACGATGGAAACCAAAGCAAGAAAATCAACATTTAATCCAACGTGGATGAGCAGTTTTTAGGGGGCGCTCGGTAAAAAAAATGGATCTGGATTTATGTGGGCGACTTTATCTGATGTGATTAAAAGCTTCAAGACACCTTGTAAATGGATATTTGAGGTGAAACTGCAATAATGTAATATATTTTGTTTTAGGAGCTTCTGCCATGATCTTAAAATATAAAAGATTGTACAACTGAAAATAAAGTTGGTCTCCTGGGTCTGACAAAAAAAAAAAAAATCACACCAGCTGACCAGAAAGGATAGAAAAATACTAGTCCCTAACATCAAAGCTTTAAAACATTATAAACATGTATCAAAGACAAATTTAAAGAGTTAAGAGCTAAATTAGTTTGTTCATACTACACATGGACAAAGTTTCAAATCATGAGGTAAAGTGATGCTCAAGTAATCTCTGTTTGTAAGGCTGATGTTGTGTCGCCATGGCAACTGGACACGCTCTCAAATTCTCCTATGCTATTAGATTTATGTATTTCAAGCAGTGCAGCATATAAATAACATCTATATGGACCTTCAATTGACTTGTGATTTGTTCGCAAAGACTCGACTTTAACATTTAAACAACAACCGAACTTCACTTGACACAAGACTGAAAAACATCTCAACCATGTCTCCATGTCAATAAGATATAAATAAGATTCACAATCACCGAGTGAAAGGTGAGAAACATCACCCGGCGCCGTTAAACGAGGACATGACTGGTGTTAAATGGCTAATTAACCCGATGTAATCATGACTCGTGATGATCAGAATTATGTACATCATGTCATTCACTTAAGGGATGTCAAATTAAATTCATATATTGTTATTGCTTTCATCATTTGCAGTAAGTCTGTGAAATGCACACACCATCCCTCAAGACAGAAAATCCAACTGAGTATTTCTATAAGGGGAAATGTATGGAGCGCAAGTGATACAAACTCTATGAATATTCAGCTGCTTGTACGAGATCAAAGTGAATTATGCAACCGTGCCATGAAACATTGATCATGAGACGGTGTCATCAGTTTTTCAACTTGAAGATTGATACAATGTTTCCATTTCACTTGAACCATGCAGGTGGATGGAGCACCCAGAGATCAAACAGACGGATAATTGCAGTGTTTCAAACTGATTAGGATTAAAAGGTTGTAAGTACTCACAGCAAATAATAATAAGGGGTAATCTATCTTTAAAAGCTTGAGATCCTGTTCGAAAAAAAAAATAAAAAATGGCCCGTTCGCTCTCCAGATAAACACAAGCACTACTATTATGGTAAAAATGCAATTTCTGCTCGAGACATCTTAGACACAGTTCGAGATATATCCTCTTTGCAAAGTGGGATGGGAGAAGCACAAACTGAGGGTGAATGAGACCAACCTAATAAAACAGATCCATTTTGAGGTGCTAACTGGGTGCAGCCATCAGAGAATTACCAAGTAAACAAGGTGAAACTGCTCCCTGTCTCGCTCCCTTGAATTCGTCTCGCCAAGGTTAGAGGGCATGTGTCGGGAATGTAGATCCTGCCCTTGTGAGTACAGCGGGCGGAGGGTTTGGATCGTGGCGACTCATTCATCCCACGCCCGAAGTGTGATGTGACAAAGGAGCAGGGAAAAACATTATTAGTGAAATAAAAGAAGTGAAGCATTGGAAGTGGAGTGCTAAGGAGTGAAAAAGGGACTGGGAGTCAAACAGTAATTGAGAGGACAGGGAGGGAGACGGAGAGACAGAACGATAGCAGGATTAAGGTGGGTAGAGAGCGCCTTGTAATGCTGGGCTCAGGCTTTCCTCGGCGAGCGGTTTGAGCCATCTATCGTTTCAGTGGGGCTGCAGTTACCTCGTCGCCGCCTAAACCCTCAAAGACGACTGATTTTCAAACGACATCCAACTGAGCCAAACTGACAAACATCCAGAGAGACGTACAGGGTGTCCGGGAAGTCCCTTTACAATTTAAAAAATATATTACAAGGGCCTTTGAGAATATATCTTAATCAGATTTGTTGTACGTACTCAGTAGTTCTCAATCACAGTGCATTTGTGTATTTCAGGTACCTACTGGCACTAGGGTTGGGTACTGAAATTCGGTTCCTACTTGGAACCGAATTAAATTTAGTGAGTACCAGGTACCCATAAAAAAATTCGCTCATTTTTGCTTACAGACTTTAGATATCTGCCAGGACCTGTCTGTTACGTAGCTAACACGTCATATGACGCCACATGGCAACAGGAAATGGACCGGGGAAAGCGGTCGAAAGTTACCCCTTTTCCACCGAACGGGTTCTAGTGCTTGTTCGGGCCAGTTCCTGACTTAGCCCCAGTTTGTTGTGTTTCCACCGCCGATTCGCCGTCATATGCGACTAGGAAGGACATTGTGAAAGCAAACCGGTTCATAGGAGAAACGGGATCTGAACCAGCTAACCACCAGAACTAGCACGAACCCGGAACTAGCACCCGTTCTTGTTCGGCGGAAAAGGGGTGGCAAAAAAAAGGGTACGGTGAACACGTGTGGGAAATTAATATGTTAAATATACATTTGGCTTCCTGTTTCTTGTTTTTGGAATTGAAATAAGGAATCGCTAGGAACCGGAATCGATAAGCAGAACCGAAATGGGAATCGGATTCATAAAAATCCTAACGATACCCATCCCTAATTGGCACCCATAGGAGAGGAAGGGGTAACAGTACCTTTCATTAAAGACTTTATGGACACCCTGCATAACCACACAGAGCACAATTATGATTATTTTATTAAGTATACATGAAAGCGATGCCTTGTCTCCAAAGTGAGGTCTAAGAAGAATTCATCAAAAGATCGTAAAAGCAAACCCGACCAAAGGAAAACATCATGTACCAAAGTTTTTGGGGGGAATCCATGTAACATTTAACGCAAAAACAAAAAAATATACTTTTATAAAGGATATGCCCAGTTTATATATCTATATATCTGGGCATTGAAGGTATCAACACCTCTTTACCCACGAGTTTCACCCATGTTGAAAGCTGCCCTGAAAGTTTTGGACCTTCCTCGTACCAGACACTTCTGGAAACCGTGGCGATCTTACAAAAAGGATCACGCCGCAATCATGACAACCAGCACTAGATCATGCAGCGGGATAGTGTTCTCCAAAGGCAGTTGTTATTTTCATTAATGCACCAAAGGCCTGGATAAAGTGGAATATAAAAAGGACGGGGTGTGGTGATTAATCATGATCTTCCTGGCCAGTCACATTACTGGCCTCATACATTTTAAACAGCTCTGTCAAACACGCTGTGTGAAAATATTTTTGTTGTCCTGGAGGTTCAGAGTGGCAACCTGTGAATACAGAGCACCACAGCCAGCTAAATGTGCCTTTGTGTGTGGAGAGATACTGAATTTGGCAACACAATAATAATCCTCAATTGACTCTGCTGTAAAAAATTAAATGAATAATGTATTACACTATTTCTCTGTTTGTCTTTGTTTCACTTAAGTGATTAATAAAGGTTGGATTCAATTTGATATGCTTACTTTTTATAAGCAACAATAACTCCACCGCTGCCAAAAGAATGGAGCAGTTTGTTTAAGCTGTTTATATGATTGCATTAACTGACAGTTCCCCATAATAATCCTGTTTACACCACTATCTGGAGTAAGTTTTGATTTTTTTTTTTTTTTTAAAAGATAAATTGTGAGCTCACCCCAATCAAATTTAAACTATTACAATCATAATTCTACTGCATATCATTATACTGCAATTTATTTATTTATTGCTTGATTATAAATGCAATGCTATTTTTTGCCACATTGATTTGAGAGGAAGGTGATGATGACTCACACAGCTGTTGCCCCTCGCTACCAGTTTTTGGACGAGGATATATATATAGAGAGAGAGTTAGCAACAAACTATCGTGATTATTCAGTGATGTGGAGGAAAAAACCTCGAACCTCGAACATTTAGTCGGTGATAAAATGAGACTAGCATAGATAAACTTACCGTAATTCCCCACCCGCTAGCGATGTAACTCTAGCTGATCATGAAAGCCAACACGCGGAGCTTCTACCGTAATGTAGGTAATATGTACGGAACCGCATGGCTCCATTCCCCTGCATTACTGCCATAATGTATGTAATATAGATAGATAACACTTTATTAATCTATCTATATTACATACATTATGGCATTAATAATTATTATTATTAATTATAATATTAATTACTGCTTTCTTAATATTTGAGAAACGCTCCACTTGCCGGCTTTCAGAATCAGCTGGAATTATTCTGCTGGGGCAAATAGTAGAGGAATTACGGTAAATTGATTTATGCTAGTCACTCTTTATCTCTGGCTATACGCTCAGTTTTAAAACAGATTATGGACACAACTTGAGACCAGATACACACTTCTCTGTCAGAGTCAATTTCACATTTCTGATATTTCTACTATTACTTGTGTGTAATAATCACACTAAAGTATTATTTTGATGTCAATCTAATGCTTAATTAACCAACCTGAGTCATGTTGCACTTTTTACCACTTTCTCACCATCAAGCTGATTAAAATAAAATCAGTAGAACAATTAACTCAGTTTAGTTTACAGGCCCTCAAGCGGGCGACTTCTCCCAATCAGACCTCTTAATTAATACAGTAAAGTATATCTCAACAATTGCAGACGTTAATCTGCAGAAATGCCATCAGAGGAAAGTTGTTTTTTTTATTTTTATAGTAAACTGAGGGGATGAAAGAGTCACAAGAAGTTCTGAAACTTATTCCAAAAATGAGCTATGAATCAGCATCAAAGGATGTTGTTTTTTTTTATCTTGGGGGAGAGATGATGAATATCCAGCAAAGTTATTAAAGGTCAGAAAAAGCTGCACGCCCTCTCCATGTTGTAGGGAAAAAAAAAAAAAAAAAAAGATCCTGCGCTTTAGGGCGAGAGGAAGAGACGGAGCAAGTAGACATCAAATGTGTATGTTCGCTACTCCCAACTGCCAATTAAAAAAGATAGGAGAACGAGGATGAAAAGTCTATGGAGCGCAGAGGAGGGCAAATATCAGATTGAGGGAAGGAAAAAGCCCAGTCGGCTCCCTGCACTCTGACTAACCACCTGCTCATGCCTGAATTAGCCCTTTCTTTACTGTTTGGACTCATCCAAATGAAACTCACTCCCCTGGTTAACAAATGAACTGAGGCCTCCTACTTCCATTTTTAACACATTATAAAACCCCATGTTTAGCGAGCCACCACTGTGATAGCCATAAATCTCGTACAAAAACCCCCCCACACTACCAGCTCCAAGTTTCCTCGGGGTGATATAAAGAGGCTGAGGATAAAAAAATCAAAACTTCCAAACTTCTGGATTCTTTTGCAAAGTTCCCAGCTTGTAGGGGCATAATAAAGTCTATGGGGCATTCAGCTTAGAGTCCAAAAATGGACACCGTTACGGTAGTTTCAAACCACTGGCTCGGTTGGTGTCAATCCGCTGCTCTTTTATCTCAATCTCCTGAGAGGTACCAATCCGCTCCATATGGGGAAATGTTTAAGAACATTTCCCATTTCCCAACACGGACTTCCTTCCCCATCTAATCACCACAGAGTCTTGTTCGGCCACGTCTGGGAGACCGGGGGCTGACTCGATAGGCTGCCAGCTCGAAATTTACAGCAACTAATTGGCCAAAATTGAATGCGGCAGGTTCTTATCAAAGACGATTGGAGTAGGAGTCGGAGGCAGACAGGGCTGAAAAATGAGACAGGATAATGAATGTCAGGTGATGTCATCCAATGCAGGAAGAGAATAGGATGTGGAAGAAGTAAAGCTCTTTGATTTAAAAAGTCTTTATGAAAAGAGCGAGTTCAGGAGGCAAACATGCACAGATGGAAAAGCAGGTTTAAACTCCTACAGTAATCCAAAGAACTCCTGAATGTGTTTATGACTTGTTTGCTTTATAGCCAAGGCGAATCTTTATCTTCCCTTTCTGTCAGAGCTTTTATTAATACCCTTTTGCATATTAACGGAGTCTGCAAAACCTCCCACCATTCTCTATTTGTTCAAACTATTACAACAGGCAGTTGTCTCCCGCTGTGCTCATCGGTCATGTTTTTGTTCTGTAATTGTCAGGTGCTCAACACATAATTGTATCATGGAAAAACAGCCTCCAACCAAGAGTAAGCAATACAAACCAATGACTCCGGCATAAATAGAGAAAAGCCGGGAGAAAAAGCTACAAGATTAATGCAAAATACGCACTTAATATAATCCAATGCTGTCAGATGCACAAACAGGAAATCAAATCTTTAAAAGTTGCAGCAGTGGTGGAGTCTTTTTATTACAATCTACTGGTGAACTTTTGATATAAAGCACCACCTGCTTGATATTTACAACACCGAGTTCATGTATTAATTCATGTGACGTCTCATTGTTATCCAAGTTAAATGTTTATGCAAACCTTGACTTGAAACAAGGCAGGGCCATTTGTGTTTTAGGAGTCATGCACCAACAGTGTCGGTATTACTCTCACATCTGCTCTCTCAGTGTCACTGGCAGCTGTCTATTTGTTGTATTAAAGACTCATACATATTGAAGACTAATGTGCATTTAATATTCCTGCTTTTTCTGCTTCCTTTAGCAGTTTTTTCTTGCACTTTTATCTTACATTTGATCTTACATTTCCCATAATGCAACTTGATAGAATCTTTCATCAGATCAGTCGGCCCACTTCTTTCAAACCTCCCCACACCTCCAGTATGTCATGCAGGCTATCTGCTAAAAACAGGCAGTCTCAGCCCGAGCGGAGATAATAATGATCACATCATCGGGGTATTTTTAATATTTATTTTGCAACATTTCATCCAGAGCCACAGGAGACACTGCACAGCTGTGTAGTACATGTCACAACAGAACTTCCTGTGTAACATCAGTAGATCTTTAAAACTCCCATAATGACGCACCGTTAGATGCTGACCTACTATTGAAGATTTTCCATAAACTTACATATCCTGTCTGCACACTATGATCGATGTTGTGTTTTTGCCACATTTAAGAACTAAAATCATCACTAGGAGCTGAGGGTAAATGAGGACAGGCAAAGATAGACTGTCTAGAATACAACAAGTCTGAGTTTTGGATGCATCACTATCTGAAAACTGATTTTTTTTTGTAAACACAGTTGAAGAAACAAATTAGTGTTCCTGCCAAATGGGGAATGCATGGACAACAGAGTAGGGCTGCAACGATTACTCAACATAATCGATTACGTCGATTATAAAAATTCATCGACTCGGAAATTCAAGAAATTAAGCGTCGTGTTAATGTTTTTGTTATTGCCCGGGAAAAAGTCATCTGTACTTGCAGTTCCCTACAGGAACTGGTGGGGGCAGTATTGCTTCCCCTGTTTATGTTATTCACTGAAACTGATGGGAGGAAGAAGAAGCAGAAGCACGACAGTGACAGGCAGCAGAGCCAACCAATAAAGAGGGATTTTGGTTTTTACGTTTTTTTGAAAACGCTAAATAGTATGTTGGCTGTCTCGATGGGAAATGTGAGTACAAAAAAACCAAGACGGACAGTTGACCAACACAAAGTATTACGCACAATCTGCAGGAAAGTGGTTTCACTGAAGCACTTCCTGTTTAAAATACCATATTAACAGGAAGCATACCATAGTCAGGGATTCTGCTAGCACTTAAGCTAACCCGTCGCCCAGCTTGCAACAAACCACCCTCATGCAAATTTTTATTGTTTGGCTGCACTATTTATTACTGCACCTTAACAAGCATTTCTTATCCAATTATTCAATTAATCGATGGAGTAATCAATAGATTATTCGATTACTAAAATATTCGTTAGCTGCAGTCCTACATCAGAGTATGTGTTTTCATCCCATACGCCCAAAACATCCAGGGGATTTAAATGAAGATGGGAAAAATAAAACCTGAGGGGGATTCTGGAGTTAATCCCGCTCTCCTACTCAAACAAATATCTCATCAAATCCTTCACTCTGAAATAAGGTCAAAAGCCAAGGATAATGAGAACTGGTACGTATGGGAAAGATCATTGTCAAAGGAGAAAGGATCCTCCCATCTGCTTTCCACTCCTTATCCCTCAATCACTCTCGTCCCTCTGTCAGCACATGTTTCCATCCAACGGGAGAGGAGTCATTTGTCTCGGGCATCCCAGCCTGGATGTGCTGAAGTAAATAATGGCCGGGGAGCATTTGTTTTCCGCGGGAACGTCATTAACGGGAAGGTTGTAAAATGTCAACTGTCATGCGGCCAGCAGGTTCAAATCACAGGTTGCGTTCATTTAGTTTTATCGTCCCCACGAGACTCATCAAGCTGTGATATCTATTAACCTTCATCATCAGTGTCATGTGCATAAACACAAAATGCTTGTAGACAAAAAAATAAATAGTTTGGTTCGTCTTTGTTCTTTGAGATGACAAGTGCGATGACACAGCAGCGCGACGAATCCCAGGGAGACCGTAAGAAAAGAAATAAAGGGGTGGAAAAGACAAAAGGAGAGTGTGGACACAAAGTGCATGTGTTTGGTTGTGTATTTGTCGGAAAGGAGGGACTTGCTCCATCCTGACCTGCTTTTCTCCTTCAGGGGTCATGCACAAGCCTGCCACAATACTATCAGCTGTCCCTTAAGGTGCCTGCTGAGGTCTACTGAGATATAAGGTGATATATAGCTTTGATATAGCCTGTAATTACTGGCCGTGAAGGCCACACCGCCTTGGGGAAAGGAAAAGGGGAACACACACACAAAAAAAGAAAGGAGAGAGACACAGGGGCTCTGATGAGAAAAGGGTCAGTGTTGTTTGATAGCACCAGTGCTTGGCCTCTCGGGCTATTTCACACACTCGGATGTGGCACGGGATGTATACATGTGTTGGAGAGAGGCAGAATCAACCACACTCCAAAAATAACCCACAAGGGAACAGCAATGATTGCATAAATCACAGGCTGCAGCGTGTGTGTGTGTATGCAAATGGCGTCAAATCGTGCTAAATTAATCCTGGGTAGCGTGTTTCAATTACTGCATCATTAGCCCCCATCTAGCTTGCAACACGACACCACCTATGGGTGACATGTTTACCCAGAGCCCGTGGGTTCTGCACAGCACAAAAGAGGAGGAACGGCTAATGAAAGAGGCCCATTCATTTCATCCTGTCACAGCATGGTGCGAGACAGCCTTCATTTTGAGATGCATTACGGCGCTCGCAAGCTCGGTGACGCACTCAGATGCAGGGTGCTATTAGCTCTCACTTAAAAGACTGTAATGGAACCAAACACCTTACCAAAGTAGCCCTTTATAAAGCTTTAGAAGTGGGCTAAACTGGAACAGGTAGAGTTTGGGTTTGATAGGATGAATATCAATGGGGCTGTTCTTAGTGGCTGCTGGGGCAGTGGGGATTGTGCTGCCTAAATGTGTATTGACAGCTCGCGCAAGCCAGTGACACGGCTGCGCATTTGCCGGTGATGGATGCAAGCCTGGCACGCAGACTAAGCCGGCAGCAGCGTGGCTCATCTTCAGACGCGATGTGAATGCTAACTACAAGGCTTGCCAGTCACCACGACTTAACCGGTGCCAGCAGGAGAGGCAGGTGGTACACTGGTTAGTGGGGAAAAAAAACAAAACGGGTGCAGAGTCCCATAAGAGGAAAGTAGTATCTGCACATCCTGCAAGTACAGTTAGCAAAACACTATTGGACACGTATTGATTATTCAAAAACTGCTTTGGATTTAAGTGTCCTATAAAATTGGGACACATCTTCCTTACGGTGGGTGGTCATTCACAGAAGGAACATGTCGGCTTCAAGTGAGTCAGAGTGCACTTGGCGGTTGGCGGTGTCGCCGCCCCGCTGTGAGAGTGCCGATCCCCGCTGGTCCTGAGGGGCCGCCACTACAGCTTGAGTGAGCACCATTCATACCAGACGTTGTTTAGATTTGCAAGACCAGATTGCATCATCCTGGAGTATCTGTCGCCACCTCACACGAAGTGTTGCTTAGGGGGCTGTGATCCTGAACCATCAGCAGAAAGGTTACACGATTTTAAATAAAAAAAAGTATTTTAACTGCTGGAGTATGACTGATAATCCACTGCATCAGCGTATGGGTATTGGGATATACCATATATCAGACGATACTCAACAAAACAGCTTATTTTTTCACTGTAAACTACACAAATTGTCTGTAATATTATTATAATTAACAAGAAAATTAGGTTTTTCCATCTAATTGTAGTCTACAACACATAGATATTAGCCCAGTAATCAAAAACTCACACTATCACACAGGTTATGGATTGGTTATCATGTGCATGTAAAGATACTCTATGATGAATAGGTGGGGGAAAGTAGTGAGGTATGAGATAAGGCGGGAAAATCCAGCTGAAATATTAATTAAAGATTATGAAGTAGACAAACCACCGAAGAAGAACTAATAATTATGATAAATTGTAGCAATTCCAGTGCAAACATTCATTGTAATTTTAAAATAGCAACAGTGTCAATCAACAGGATGAAACCATACTGTATACATCTTATACTCCAATCTTCATGCCCTGGCTTCAGCCTGTGTCTTATCACAAACAGACTTTCTGTTCAAATTAGTTGTTTCAGTTTTGTTCTCGTTTTCTTTTTAACCCTAATGAGCTTAGCCGCAGGTGCCTAGCAACGGGCTTTGACAGCTTGACAATGAAATGGTCGGGGGTGGTGTTCATTTGTTGTGCTAACCTCCGCATGCTAATGTGTAGCTGTGTGTCGCTACAGCCACAAATATCGTCGAATCCTCTCACCCCCC
>OOFC01013596.1:0-17549 GCA_900323345.1 Pseudochromis fuscus | reverse complement strand
CACTGACTCTGCTTGGACTTCTTCTCCCTCATGCTTTTGATCTTGGCCTTGCTGGTTTTTGTCAGTCTCTCGATTGTCTGGTTCTTGTTCTCTTCTGCCTTCTTGGCGGCCTGCAGGCGTCTCTTTCGGGCTCGCTCCTCCCGCTTCTGCATCATCTCTGCCGTCATCTCTTTCTCCTTGTAGCCCATGGGGAGCTCCAAGAGAGGCTGACTCTGCTGCTTGTGTAGCAGCGCTTTCTGAGGAGGAACATACACACAAGAAACACTCAGGGACACACGAGAAATGTTTGACCACAACACTGGTTTCAACTTTTTCTAATAAATGTCCCACATGGGTATCAGGACTTCAAAACTGTGACCTAAACTGTGAAGTCTGTGCACAGTGACTTGTGACCTCATTTTGCTGCTAACTTGTTAAAATAAATAAATAATTTCCTCACCTGTCTCGCCGTGAGCAGAGACTCATCAATCTCCTTCTTTAGCTCTCCATTGTCGTCGAGCTCTCCTTTCTCCAGAGCGTCCAGCCACCTCTCCTCCTCGTCCACAGGCCCACCCATCATGGAGTCCGAGTCCATGTCTGGCAGAGGGGATGTGGCCAGGTTACTGTCCTCATCTGATCCAGCACAAAGAAGATAAAACTGTTATTCTCTATCAATGTACAACAGAAAATCACAACAGTCTCATTTTGCATTCACTAGTTGTTGAGTCTGAAAGCATCACAATGTAAACCAGAGTGTGTGTTTGCAAGTTTTAACTCCAATTACTTCTTCAGGTGACACCCAACTGATATTTCCTTGATTGTCTGATTCATAAAATCTAAAATTAATTACACCCCACACGATGTCTGAAAATTACATCTATTATATGTGTAACAGCTCAGTTGAAACTTACCCAGCCAGGCTCGATACTGCTCCAAAGGTACAGAAGGCTCATCGTCATCATCGTCGTCATCATCATCTTCATCGTCGTCGTCACCATCGTTATCAATGATCATCAGTGGTGAGGGGGGACGGGCCACACCGGGATGAACAGTGAAGGTGGGAACACTGGTGCAGACAAACAGCTCAATAAGTGATCAGTGTGTATTAGACCAGTTAACACAGATATTCAGTCGTGACACAAACAGCTCACTTCTTGGTCCCCAGCGTCTGTCCTCCCAGTTTGATCTTGAGCCGGAGCTGCGGTGGAGGCCGAGGAACCACAATCGGCTCGGGCTCCGGGACCTCGGGGAAGCTGTGGTGCTTCCTCTTGTGCTTCTTGTGTTTTTTGTGTTTCCGCTTGTGAACGCTGTGCAGGCTGGATCCACCTTCACCTGTGGAAGAAATAAATACAATCAACGATTAAATTATGGTTGCTTTCAGGAACAAAACGGCTGTATACTCATTGTCATTTACTAAAAAAGTAATACCAAACATTATCTAATAATAATGTAACAGTTTAACAGTTATTCAAAAAAATAAAAAAGTATAACTGCTGATATTTTGTACACTAAAATTCCGTTGCTTTGTAAATGTATTTTGTTTCCTGTTCATAGTATTTAAAGTAAACAACTGTTAATAAAATGTACAAATAAATATGAAAACATCTTGTATACTCACCAAGAAACCTGGGATGAATCATGTCTTTCCTTTTCCCCATTGAAACCACAGGGAGTCAGCACCAAGAAGAGGACAGCCAGTGTGCAGCTCTACATAGCAGCAGGGATCTTAAGCTTTTCTCTGTCCCTGCAAGAGAGACACACAATCGTATTTACTTTTAAACCAGTAATGGAGGTTGTTGTATTATTCTTACTTCTGGTAAACGTGCTATTTAACTTTACGTTAACTGTATGTTAGCTCATTTATGAACTAGCATGCGTTTACGTCTATAGCTCAAGGTAAATATCTCCGGAGTTAACTACTTACTAATTTCTGTGGGAAAAGTCGTGACAAAATCTCCACAACTACAGCATATTAGCTTTAACTGGCTTGAATTAAGCTACACGGTCTTGCCAGGCTCTCGCGACTTGCTAAGCTATGCTAACAACACGGAAGTGCACCTACTTTAGTAACCATAGTAATAACGGGTGACCGCCCCCTAGAGGAACAAACCAAGAATAAACCGCTGACTGGTGCGTGACATTTCACACCGGAGAGGATTATCCGCAGTGTTTTTATCATGAATATACTTAACCGACGTCGATACATAAAAAATATATAAAGTATATTTTTAGAAAACCGAATAAAGTTCTGTCTTCAACAAGCTAGCTTGATTTGTGCTGTGTTTGTTTACGTCTCGGGTAATGTAGTCCAGTCAGTGAACCCCGCTGCTGATCCATTCGAGTCTCTGTATTGTGAAAACCTACATTACCCAGAAGCCACCGCGGGTGATTGAGCCACATAGGCAAAGGTCAGTTACGCAGCTGAGCATGGTCAATTTCTTATCGTAACTACCGCCGAGTTATAATCTGTTTAGTTTGTGTTCACGTCTTCAGCGTGGGGTCCCACAGTCCGCGTGCCCCTGCGTGTGTCCGTGCTAAGTCACTTCACCGTGGTTTAATGTTTATTTATACATCATTGTAACTTTACTGTGCCTTCAGGTTAACGTGCAGCAGTGATACCGGGTGTGTAAACCTTGTGAAAAAGTCAGTGTGTTGTATTTCGAGCATGCATTTTATTGTTAAATCACTAATTAAAATGCAGTGTCACTTAGAAAAACAGAGCAGTTGCCTCACTGTGAGGCTTTAGCAACAGGTTGGAAACTGAAACAACAAAATAAAAGTCAAGCTCTGTTTCATTATAGGAAGTGAAAGTAATATTGCTGATTGTGTATCTTGGCAGGAATCATGAATTACGCTCGGTTTCTGACGGCTGTCAGTGCAGCCAGAAAGCCCTCCCCCATCAGGATGCTGAGTGAGTATCTGTTATAAGGACATTTGATTGATTTCATATGAATATACTCACACGTGGTCATCCAAAACAATTATTATTATTATTATGGAAATTGGCTTTACTGAACTTAAGTGGAAAAGTTGTGGTAAATGATTGAAGAGCATGCAAGGACAATCAGCTGTTGATCTCCAAGCATTTCCCAGCTGTAGCACTGTAGCACTGGAAATTATGTGGCTAAACTACAAAGTTACACCAGCTTTCCTGGTTATAGCACCTTGTTTATTTGTATTTTTCCACAAAAAAATACTAATTTCAGCTTCTTAACCAAGAGGATTTAATGCTTTTCTCTGTCCTATGTGACAATAAACTGAAGATCTTTGGGTTTTGGACAGTTGGTTGGACAAAATACATACATTGCAGATGTCTCCATATACTTTAAACATTTGACACATCAAAATAACGAGTTAACCACATAAATGTCGACAGAAGCAACATCTAAGAGGAGTTTTCTTATGATCGTCTTTTTAAAACTTCAGTTAAATTAGTACAAACCAGTTTACTCAGTTTCCAACTTGAAAATGTCCTGGACACATTTCATTCACTGAGTCCAGGTTTAGGAGATACTTGTAACAACGTTCAAATCACAAATTATAACAAAGTATTGTGTCTGTCCTCTCCTGTGTGAAGCTGAGCTGCAGCAGCGGTCGCCTCCATCTTTAATTTCTTTGGCCGGAGGAGCTCCCAACCCCAACACCTTCCCCTTCCAGTCCGCCACCATCCAGGTGAAGAACGGACCAACGGTCACCTTCAATGAGACCATGATGAAGAGGGCCCTGCAGTACTCTGCCTCTAATGGGTGAGACATCCTCGCTCTGCTACAGTGATGGTTTGAAGTAGGTTTTTATGAGTTGTGGTTCTGCACTGAGAGTGGGTTTTCTACACAGGAGCAGCTGAACTCACACGACCTTCAACAGTAGCAATTAAAAGTAAATTATTGGAAAGTCTAGACATGAATCTTATCTCTGAGCAATAAAAGAATAACATCTTTACAGCCGAGTGTGGAGGCTCGACCTTTATCTAGGTTGAGTGTGCTGAGCAGCGACTGATAATACAGCCCCCGTCAAAACAAACTCATTCGGTGTTTGTTTCTGGAGTTATGTAAGAAGCAAAGCAAAGCCTCCATCAAGGCAAACAGAGCCTGAGTAGGTGTGTCCAGACCAGTCACCTGCAGCTTGTTCCTTAATGTAAATTAAACTTCACTCAAGCTGCACTTCCTCAAATTCACCTTTCTACCAAAGCATGTGGGGAAGATTAATACCCAGCTTTACACCTGCCTGACAGCAGCACAAAGCTTTCATGTTTGATGGAAATCTGTCCACTGAGAAGCTAAAACGAGCAGATTGTCACGGTGCCTGAACAACCCTGATCTCCATCTCTCTGTGTAGGATCCCCGAGCTGCTGACCTGGATGAAGAACCTGCAGAAGAACCTCCACAACCCGCCGATGGCCAACTACAGCCCGGAGAACGGTCAGATGGACATGTGCGTGACGACGGGCAGCCAGGAGGGGCTGTGTAAGGTACCGACTCCAGCTGCTGCAGAGATGCTGATGCAGTCTGTGTAGTTTCTCTGATTGTTTTTTATTCATTTTAAGGAGGAGATATTTTTTTTCTAAATGTGGAGCAGCTTCTGAAGTATTTGTTACATTGTACTCTTTAACTTCCAGTGTTACCTTAAACAGGCCATAAGCTTTAAAAGTAATAATCTTTTTTCCCTTTATTTTCATATAGTTTTTGTTCATTTTACAGCTTTTATTCACATGCAAATCCAAATATTCTCCATATTTCAGCTGCGATTAAAAGCAATTCTCCCAAAAACTCAAAGAAAAGCATAATATGATCATTATATAAACTCACAAATAACATAATCTATATACAATTTAAGTTTTATGTTATCCTATAAAGAGCCTTTTTACTTCCAAGTTTTTCTTCAGGTGTCTGAGTTACTTAAATTTTAATTTTAGTGTGAGAATAACTACATTTTTGTCCATTATCCACGATTTAAAAGATAAATTTGATTGGTCTAAATGAAGAACCTGCAGTAAACTACACTAAATAAATGATTGTGTGTGTTGTGTGGCAGGTGTTTGAGATGCTGGTGAACCCCGGAGACAACGTCCTCCTGGATGCTCCCACGTATTCGGGCACGCTCGCAGCAGTGAGACTCACTTTTCTTTACAGCACTTCAGTGACTCAAGTGGACGTGTCCTAACTTCCTGTTTTCCTCTGCAGCTCCAACCGCTCGGCTGCAACTTGATAAACATCCCCAGCGACCAGCACGGGATGATACCTGCCGCCCTGAAGGACGTCCTGTCTCGCTGGGACCCGTCAGAGGTCCACAAGCCCGGCAGCACCGCCCCCAAGATCCTCTACACCATCCCCAACGGAGGGAACCCCACCGGTGCCTCCATGACGGTCGAGAGGAAACAGGAAGTGTACGAGGTTTGTCTGCTTTTTCAGAGTTGTGGAAATGTTTCGCTGACGCTCGGAGATGAAGCTGTGATTGTGGGATTCACTTTGAAACTGTCTTCAGTCAGATTCACGCAGCCAGAGAAGTGCTGACTCTTCTGATTAGAGTTTGTCCTGAGGCTGATTTCCCTGCAGATTCACTCACTGTTTTCATTACAACCTCTTTAACAGCTGGCCAGGCAGTACGACATGCTCATCATCGAGGACGACCCATACTACTTTCTGCAGTTTCAAAAGGTACAAAGGTCCTCCTCTGCTGGTCTAAGAAACTCTGTTTTTGTTATTTAATATAGTAAAATGACTCAGTTGTCTCCTTTTTTGTTACTTTCTTTCTTATTTTTAAGAATTAATTAATTTTCTTGACGTTACAGCCGTGGGCTCCCACCTTCCTCTCCATGGATGTTGACGGGAGGATCATCAGGACAGACTCCTTCTCTAAGATCCTGTCTTCAGGGTGAGAATCTGAGTGTGTGTCTCAACAAGTCTGGACTTGACATCAGGGTGTGTCCCTGCGTCCAACTCCCTGCAGGACTGAGCTGATGTTCCTGTGCAGTAAAAAACATCATCACGTTTACATTAGCTGTTACCGACGTCTCTGCTTTGTTGTTTTTTAACTGTTGAAAGCAGCTTGTAGCATAAAAATAAATAATCATTAAGGAGATATTAGGCTTCAAAAAGAGGAAGATTTAGGGGTGGGGTTAGTTTGATTGACAGGTCTGGAGTCCTGAACTCCAGTCTCATACACAGTGGAAAGTGTCCATAGGTTCAAGGGTCAGACCCGCCTCCTCACTCCTCCCTTCATATCCAAATATGGTCATTATGCCTCCAAACTCCTGTATCTGTTCATCTGCTTCACACACACAGTCAGTGTTGCAGCATCACTCACTTCACCTCCACACACAGACAACCACAGTCTGTAAAAGCAGGATCCAGGTTGTAGGTTAAAGAGTGAAGTTAATATTTTACTTCAAGTGTTGCTGCAGCGGCATGTTTACGTGCTTCTCTCTGTTTGTTTTCCAGGCTGAGGATTGGTTTTGTGACCGGTCCCAAACCTCTTGTTGACCGGGTGGTGCTGCACATCCAGGCCTCCACAATGCACACCAGCACCTTCACACAGGTGATGCAAACCTCCATGTTTCTCTGAGCTATGGGCTAAACCTCCGTGCAGCTGCAGGCAGCGAGTGGGGCGACTCAGTTATGCAGCGTCTGAACCCAGTGCCCACAGTGAAGCATATTTGTGAGCCGAGTCATCGCAGACTTAAAGGCTCTGCCAGCGTCTGCTCCCACCCTTAAGGCATCTGCAGCAACACTCGATAAGTCGGTGGGCTGTCGGGCCAAATGAAGCCATGCAAGACTCGGTGGTGTCTCTGGATTAGCAGCAGCTGCAGAGGAGGTTTTTATTAAGGAAGAAGAGGAGGAGGATTAATTAGGATCTACAAAAGATCTCGCTGCCGTCCTCCTCTGATTAAATCCTCGCCTCTGCGTTCCTGTCTAATCTGAACTGAAAATACTGACAGTAACTCATGACAGATTTAAAAATGCAGGCGTGCTTGTGCAAAATGCCGTTTTTCTTTTATGTGCTGACGCATTAGAAACACAAACAGGCCAAAACAAACATGTAAAGGGCCTGTGGTAAGAGGAGGGAGTTGTTGCTCTGATGTGGAGTCATTCACAGTAAAATAATGTGGTTTGCATTATGTAACCAGAGTCTCCTGCCTCCTTCCAGCTCATGGTGTCTCAGTTGTTGCACAGCTGGGGACAAGAGGGTTTCCTCCAGCACATAGACAGGTACGCACCACCCTCTGCAGGACTGGTTGGACTGGTTAGGAGCAGAGTTTGGATCCTGAAGTGGACCTACAGTAAATAAGACAACAGTTCCTGCAGCCATGAGTTAAAAAACAGTTTTCTCTTTGCAGGGTGATTGAGTTTTACAGTAAACAGCGGGACGCCATGATCAGCTCTGCAGACAAGTGGCTCAAAGGTTTGTGAATCACATGCACAACTGTGTTTGTGTGGAGCACATGCACACAATTACAACAACTAACTGCAGAAAATTACATACAATTCAAATAAGATACTAAAATGTAAAGAAATGGAAACAACGACTATTTATATAATTAGATTGTGTATGTAATTTAATCAAGTAAATTGATTTTATGGCATAAAATCAAGTAAATTAAAGCAAAATAAAATAAGCACACAAAAAATAAACATTAGAATGAAGGTGAAATCAATACATTGCTAAGAAAAGATAAAGGAAAGAGGTGCAGTTTGAGTAGGGACACTGCTGCACAGCTCTGAAACTACAACATGGTGGAAAAATAATAAAAAATCTGGGGTAAAAACTACAAAATAGGGAGTAAAATGTTGGAGATGTTGGGTAAATCTTGTTGGGTTAAATTACCACACCACGTGCAACTTTATTGTGAAGCCAGTGTCTGGAATGACCCGAAGTTTTGTGACAGGTTTGACCCTCTCAGCTACACGGTTAAATCATTTTAGTGAAGCAGCAAAGGAAGAAATTCAAAGACCACAGAAAGAAAAGCCTCTTATGAATCAGAGAGTGCACACCCAGGCTTTTATTTTTTAACAACTGTGTGTGTTTGTGTGCAGATGTAGCAGAGTGGCACACCCCGTCGGCCGGCATGTTCCTGTGGATGAAGCTAAAGGGCATCGCCGACACCCAGCAGCTCATTATGCAGAAAGCTTTGGAGAAAGAGGTCAGTCCTGAACCCGGTCCTGCTGCCCTGCACATGCTAACACACTGATCAGGGTTTACCTCTGCCCACCTCATGCTAACACACTGATCATCAGGGTTTACCTCTGCCCACCTCATGCTAACACACTGATCATCAGGGTTTACCTCTGCCCACCTCATGCTAACACACTGATCATCAGGGTTTACCTCTGCCCACCACATGCTAACACACTGATCATCAGGGTTTACCTCTGCCCTCCACATGCTAACACACTGATCATCAGGGTTTACCTCTGCCCACCTCATGCTAACACACTGATCATCAGGGTTTACCTCTGCCTTACACATGCTAACACACTGATCAGGGTTTACCTCTGCCCACCTCATGCTAACATACTGATCATCAGGGTTTACCTCTGCCCACCTCATGCTAACACACTGATCATCAGGGTTTACCTCTGCCCACCACATGCTAACACACTGATCATCAGGGTTTACCTCTGCCCTCCACATGCTAACACACTGATCATCAGGGTTTACCTCTGCCCACCTCATGCTAACACACTGATCATCAGGGTTTACCTCTGCCCTCCACATGCTAACACACTGATCATCAGGGTTTACCTCTGCCTTACCACAGGCTAACACACACATGTTGCCCTCCACTCCCTTTGTGTGTGTCTGTTTGTTTGCACCGAGGCAGGTTTGTGTTTGAATAGAGTGTAGGATGGTGCATGTAAAGCAGCCATTGTGCGCTCTGTGAGTGTTTTGCCTCCTACACACAGACACGCACACAGTGTCTGTAAATCCCTGCACACACACAGCTGATTGGCTGTGTATAAACAGGAGTGGGTACAATCAGGGTTTTCCAGTCTGTGCACTGTGGGCCTCTGAGTCCTGAATATTTCCAGCAAAACCAGCTGTATGTGTTTGTAAAGACATTAAAACCTTTATGTGCTGACACAGTGTTAATCTGAGCTCCACTCTGACTGTACATTAGCTTAATACACTCCCACTGGTGTTCATGTAATACACAAATAGCCATTGATTGATTAAACAGAGAGCGGTTGTTTTCTCACAAAGAGGATTAATGAGTATTTCCCTCTCTGACCACACACACACAGTCAGCTGTGTTAAACTGGTCTTGACCTCCATGTTTGTGTACATCAAAGGTCCTGCTGGTTCCCGGAGGCGTCTTCATGATCAACAGCAGTGACCCCTGTCCCTACGTCAGGGCGGCGTTTTCTCTCTCCACACCAGAGCAGATTGATGAGGTACACACACACACACACACATGTTAATACACACACTCCACAGCTGACTCTAATCTCTCCGGGCTCTTCCCACAGGCTTTCAGGAGACTCTCCTCGCTCATCAAAGACGCTTTGTGATGAGACGTCCTCTGAAGATGCTGTGTTTAAGTTTGTGGTCTCCGTGTTTTCAGTCACATGTTCATTTGGCTGACACATGATGATTTGGTGCTGATGAACCTATTCGCTGCTTTATATTTGCACTACAAGGTCAACATGTTTTTATTGCTTATGTACAAATAAAAATAAATTATAACTTTTAATAAGCCTGTGTTTTGTCTTTTTGTTTCCTCGTGAGGTGGAGTCACCTTTTAGGAGTGTGTAGTTTTATATGGAACTACACACACCACTTCACTAACACAACATCATCTTAATTTTTCTCTCATTGATGAATAAGTGTAGTGATGCGAAGCTGCCATTAAATATTAAATTCTCACTCTTCACACACTTGAAGAAATAATCCTCTGACTGGGAGTTTTTTTTTCATTTTTTATTTTTTTTGTTTAACGTGTAATGGATCAAACGTATAATAAAACTTCTGTAAGTAAACATTTCAACCCAACATTCAGTATAAACCTGACAGTCTGACTAATGACTGAACTGATCCCTCAGCTGATGGTCTCACAGGTCTACATGAAGCCGTCCTGAACAATTCAACACCAGCTCATCTTCATCTGTTTTTCCTTTAACCGCCTGCGTGGTTAGCGATCACATTTCAGTACCTGCTGACAACAACAGGGCCCATCTGTTGGTGGACAGTGTTTTCCTTTCCTCTGTAAAGACTTTCCCCCCGCTGTGTTAATGTGTCGCAGTGTTTGTGTACAGCTCAAACATTCATCTGTGTGAGATAACAGGGTCAGGGATGCAGCACTTCTTACTTTAGAGATTGAGATTGTATTTTTAAATAAATCAAACGCTGAAAAAGGAGAAATACAATTAGAAATAATAAATCCATGTTCTACACATTACACATCCACAGCTTCCATGCATAGATGGAGCAGTATTGACTCTGTTATCGACTTGTGCTGAGGCCTCTGCTCATAAAGTCGATTTCACTGTGGCTTGGAGGTTGTTGATGATCAAACTTACAGCCTGAATGACCTTGACCAGGTCTATCTTTGGAGGTGCTTTTGTTCGGCCTCCTCTTCCTTCCAGTAATTATTGTGGTAATGCACTTTTAATTGTTTCAAAGGGAAGTGACTTTCCTCCTAATAGACTTCCTTTTAAGCTTCAATGGGATTTGACCACAATCCATCTACCTGTTACCATATGCCACATCTTTGTATTGCACTGCAAAATGAAATGCCCCTACACCTTATGTGAGCATGTTTATTTATTTAGTATTTTTATTCCTTGCATTGGGAAGCTGCCCAGACCTTATTCGTGTCCCTGTGGGAGTTTCAAGGCCAGGCTAGAAAAATACAGATAACTGATGCAGCACAAACCTGCATTAATGAGACAGCACAGGTGTCCATGTTACTGCTTTAAGGTCTTTGTTTATGATTCATACACCTTAAACCATCCACTGGCCCTGAACCAGTATTTAACCTGTTTATCTTATGATCATAAAATATCACATCTACATCGAGTTCATCGCTGCTAACAGTTAGCCGCTACAGCTCAAAACACCGGTCAGCCGAGTACCACACACCATTTGACGTCATACCCAGAATGCTTTGCGACGTAAACAAACATGGCGACCTCCGTGCAAAAGTGTTTCTACAAAAATATAAAAACTGGAAATTATTTTTGACAATTATATCCTATGTTTATGTTACTGGCAGCAAAGTGAATCATATAGAGCAAACATGTAATTACAGTCGGGGTTCCTTTTAAAACTAAATCTGCCCAAAATGTAATAAATATCAACACTACTCGTCCAGTGTTTTTGTACATGGCCATTTTGGATTTTGGTGCATATGGTGACTTTAACTAATGACATCAGATTGACTTGTGGAAAAATGTATTGTCTGAGTAACCCAGGATCATATATTAGGGTTTTTGAATTGAAGTCAGTTACAGCCAGAGTTTTTTGGAGCTAGAAGCTAGTGGACGTCGGTGGTATTGCACTTTTTTGCAAGTCTCGCATTTTCTTCATTTTTGAGCTCTGATTGCTAAATAGACAGTTGTTTGATTTCTCGTTATTTTTCCGATATCTTGAGAAAACAATCTTCGTTTATATGAATATTTATTTTGTTATCTTGAGAAAACACAGGATAATTTATTTCATTTTCTGGAGATAACTACGGAAGCCCTAAAATGACATGATTAATACAATTTTATTCTCCAGATAGATAATGAGATCAATTTGTTATCTCCAGAAAACGGAATAAATTATCTCATAAGCAAAGTTTGTTTTCTGGAGATAACGAGAAAAATAACTTGAATAATATGAAATATTTCAATAAATTGAAAATAAAAAAATTTATTTAATCATGTTTATTTAGGGCTTCCGTAATAAATAATCATTTTGGTCGCATTGTATTGGGCAATGCAACCTGGGCAGCCCGGCGACGTTGCCTCGCGGTGCAGTGAGTCGCAGGGAGACTAGTTGCTGACAGGCGGCGGTAGGAGGAGGATGGAGGCACCGGAGGAGAACTAGCACAACAGAGGAATACAAAAACACGGGTCGACTATGCTGTTTTCTACCGAATATCGGAGGTTAGACGGTGACAGACCATGATGTAAGTATTAAAACTGAGCGTTATTGTCGATAAAATCGCGGAATGAACCGTTTTTGTCGTCGACGCGGAGTTGGCCGTTGGCTGGACGGTTGCACCGGGGAGGGAAGGTTGGTGCATTTAACCGCTTTTAGCGGCTGTATTCCCAATGGTTCGTACTAATATCACCTGTAATGTTTACTGGTACATACGTGAACACGGCAAAGAAGCAAGGGTACCCCGATATGTATGTAACTGCACATACCCAGATCCCTTTAATAATGATGATGATCATCATCATCAACATCTCTTTTTACGTTAAACGACACGGTTTGAAATCTTGTCACCTTTTCCTTCACATGTGGCTAACGTGTTTATTTATCTATCTACGTTGTTATTAGCCGTCGTAACGTTGTGTTGCACCAACCGAACCGATCCAGAAAATAGACGGAGCCCACACACAGCCCCGTTATGTGGCAGTGTGGCTTTGTTTTCATACTAATGAAGCCAATAGGTGCTCCTGTAACAAAAGGACGAGGACAGGCGTGTAAACATAACGATAGAAATGATGAATTTAAACGTGAATGCGAGCTATAAAACGTAATTATGTGTTTTATTATGTCTGTGTGATATACCGCTAACTGCCTTTAGCTGAGGATATGAGCTAGGACTAGCTAAATCCTGGTGTCCTAACACGTATACCATGAATTGAAACCATGTATGCGAGTTTAACGATTCAAATCAAAGCTGTTTTGTCCTGTAGACTTTAAGGAAATGGACAACAACCATTTATTTCCATGTGTTGTAATGGCAGAGCCAAAAACACAGTATTTAATTTATAAAGCTGCAAAACTGAAGGAATTGCTCCAGATTTTCAGGCATTTTTACTTGATATTTAATTAAATCAGTCATCAAAATTGAAATAAATTGAGAAGCCTTATGCAGCCTGTCTTGATTTAATATAATTGTAAATTTGATATCCTCACATTGGGGAATTTTCATTATATTTTGATGTTTTCCAAGCCATTTAATACCCGCCAGTTGCAGTGTCTCCTTATCAGTCTGTTCCAGCTGCTGTACAGACACATGTTTTGTATTTATCCTGCCTCTGATTACCACACGCCAATCACTCTCCTCCATGTTTCAGTGAGATGCTTCACACCACAGAGCTGATTACCAAATTGCCTTCCACTATCAAGAGATAGCCAGTCTGCAGGATGGAGTCCCAGGAGGAATGACAGAGTCTCTTCCCCCTGGGGTGACGCACCGACAGTTGGAGAAAATGCACAGGGCCGGCGGATACGCTTTTCTGGTCCTGGTGTCCCTCATCGCCTCTCGCACCGCCGAGGCCTTATCGGTGAACGGGGACGGAAACCACACGGAGAACGGCAACGTCACAGGCGACGGCGGCTTTGTCCCAGTTGTGTTCACAAAAGTGAGCCAGATAATTGCCCGGGAGGGGAGCTGCGCACTGATTGATTGCAATGTCACCGGAGAGCCGTTCCCCAGCGTTCAGTGGTTCAACTCCCATGGAGACCGTCTGGACACGGAGGCGAACGGTGAGACACATTGTGCTGTTACTTTAAACCTGGGTTCCTGTTCTCTTTGTCACCAGCAGCTGCCCTCACTCGTTTCTGGTTTCATTAGCTGCAGGGTGTCGGGTTTGTTGTTCCCTGTGAATGAAGGCGGGCTTCTGAGAGGTAACAAACATTTAGGTGAATTTACTAATCAGAGCAAGTAAGTCAGTAACAAACAAACATGCACACTACAGGGATTTTCCCAGGAAACTGTGTCGCAGAGGTGGTCAGCCAGCTGCTCACTTCCTTTATTTAGGAGTTGTCGGCCTAAGCCAGACTCATTAATATTGGACCTTTAGAGTGTGAAGTTGCAACACTGCACGTCTTCTCTAAAGGTCCATCCATCTTACCCTTGTTTAACGTATACAAGATACAAGTGTGTGCAAAGTGAGGGAATGAACACCTTTCCAGGGCTTGGTAGGATTTCCATGCATAATAGATCTAGCCAGTGATTTGCATTGCAGAAATGTTCCCAATGTAAATGAAACAGTGCAGAATCACAAATAGGAGTGACTGGAGGTGACAGTGTTGGTATATCAAACTGAAACTGCAGTTTATATCATGGTACAGTGCATTTTCTGGCAAATTGATGGACAAAGTGTTACTAACTGCAGTTTTGATAAGTGATTATCTGTCTCTCCTACAATAAATGTAATCCAAACTGTTTAGGATTGAGTAAATTAAAAGGGGTTCTTGATATGAGCTTTTATAGTAGAGCTTAGGAGTTCATGGGACCACCTTTCTGAAGTTGGAGTGATTGGGATTATGTTGCTTTAAGCCTTCAACCAAAGTGGATCTAACTGCTGAACATGTGGACAAAACGTTCCTGTGTTCCTGAGGGAAATTTGTCGCAATCATTGCACATTTCTGTCTGGAAACTGCGATCGTTTCTTTGCCTCGTTTGATTGGTGGAGTCGTTCTCATGAATGATTTTCATTCAAGCCGATCCTCCTCTGAAGGAGTGAGCGGAGAGAAGTCGTTTGTTGTTTGGATGTTTCTCGCGGGCCTGTTGAAACCTGCCGTTACAGAGAGAGGAGAGAGGCAGTGTTGTTATTACGACCCACAAACCCAGAGAGGTAGCGTCACAGAGCTTCTCCCCTGGGTTACACTCGGGAATATAATTATGGAGGGTAGACTTTCCCCACAGCAGGCAGTGTGCACTCAGTGTTTACACAAAGCGCATAGTTATTAACCCAGCAGGTTACTCAGGATGTGTGTGTGTGTCCTACAGACTCGCTTGTAGTATCAGTGGTAGGATATGATCCGGCGGTGGAGATAAAATTAGAAATCCTCCTGTTGCGTGAAAAGGGCGGATGGGTGGGACGGCGTTTGTCAGCCAGGCTGCGTTTCCTGACTGTCCATTCATCTCCTCCTGAGGACGCTAGTGTGGGAAATTGATCGTGATGGCAGAGTAGAAGGCGTCTGTAGACTTCTCATACTGCGGATTTAGAAACGCCGTCTGTGATATGCATGCGTCTGTACTCCCACGCAGCAGAGACAGAGGGTAGTGGAGGAGGAGGAGGAGGAGCTGCGGCTGAATCCACTCAAACTTTGCTGCTTGTGGATAAACGGCGCCCAGGGAGTCATCTGAAGGTGGAAAATAGAAACAACTGAGATGGATCAGCTTTACAGGGTAGAAAGACACAGCTGCTGTTGGTGGTTGTTCAAATTTTGAAAAGAGCAAATTAAATCCTCTTCACTCACACTGATCGATACCAGTCTGCAGCCAGCTCCTGGTTAGCCTGTCTGGTTCTGACTGAAGGATGAACACAGGCTCCCAGTGGATGTAAGCTGTTAGCCCTGGAGAGTCATCAGGCTCCCAGTGAGGATTTCACCATGTTTGTAGTCTCCTGTGAGATCAAGCTCCAATCTAAAATGTGTTCATCAGGCCTGATCGTCAACCTGCAGCTTGTTGCAGGTTTATATTTAACAGCCAGACCTCAGAGTGGTATTGATCATCTCATCCAGCTCCCCAATAAACTGAGCCAATGTGGAAGTATTTCTTTAAACCACACACAGGCTGCCGCAGCATCAGCTTATCAGTCAAAGCAAACACCTCATCCCTTTGATAAGATCTGATCCAGAGTCAGAGCAAACAGCCAGGGACACTGCAGAGGTGCTTTTAACATGTGTTTGACCATAAAACTCTTCATTACAGCTGCTTTTATAGAGTCACTCACCACAGGGGTTATCTGACTGCTACTAGTTTAGCACAGTGAATGAACACAAGTGTGAGGGGAGTTAAATCTACAGCTAGCTTCATGTTGACATTTGATGCAAAGTGTGGCACGTGCAGCATTTTTAATCAGACTTTTCTACACACATTTCCAGGCTTGTTTACTTTGCACCGCTCCAAAGCAGATCGCTCTCGTTGCGATCAGCACACACACGATGTTTCCAGATGAAATGCAGCCTTCTGTTTAAATATTGAAAGCACGGCAGGAATAATAAGGTCACTGGTGCTCTCTGGTTTACACTAACACATGAAAATGTTCTCTTTAAAAACCCATCAGCTGATTTATCTGCTGTCAAAGTCCAGTTGAGATTAGCACCGACGTGAAATCACAGAGTGAGTGCGCTGCTGGACGTTAACAGGCTGCACTTTGTTTTTAGAAATCTGCAGGGCGGTGGAGGCCATGTGTTCTCCTGAGCTGTCAGCCCAAATCTAAAAAGGAGTCAGGACAGTGCAACGTCAGCAAATCTGAGGGAACGAGTTCCTGTTGGAAAGCAGCAAACATCAGCAGCACAGTTCACTGTGGAGACAGATGCTTTAAGAGGATTTTCAGGGTTTAAACCTCAGGCACGGGCAGATTCTGCGTATTAAATGTAGTTTGTGTGATTTTTAAAAAGCAGGTCACTAAACTGAAAGCTCTGATGTGTGTGTGGATTGACCATATTTGGATATGATGGGAGGAGTGAGGAGGTGGGTCTGACCCTTGAACCTGAGGACACAGCCCAATGTGGATGAGATTGAAGTTAACCAGTGAATGAGCCTCCAAACCACCAGGAGACCAGACCTGTCAATCAAACTAACCCCGCCCCTAAATCTGTATTTTTTTAAGCCTAATATTTTTAATCATAAGGATTTTGTAGCACAGATCACTGAGAAGAAGAAGAGTTGACTTTAGCTCATGACATCACTTGTGGAAAAAATATTCAGTGAGAATTTCATGTTCGACCATTTTTGAATTGAAGTCAGTTGGAGCCAGCATCTAGTGGCTGTTGGTGGTAATGCACTTTGTTGCACTACTGCATTGTCTTCATATCTGAGACCCTGGTGCTTCCTCCATCTTTTCTCCAGTCTCTGTTTCAAACACTGTGGTTGTGACCTTGTGACAAACAGTTTCCCTGCAGTGGTCCTCGCTGTTCCTGAACTCGTGACCCTCTGTGTGTCTGCAGGTGGGAAGTGGTGGCTGCTGGACAGCGGCGTCCTCAACATCACCAGCATCGAGTTCGCCGACCGTGGAAAGTACACCTGCATGGCATCCAACGTGCACGGCAGCTCCAACTGCACGGTGACCCTGCGCGTGGTCTTCACTAACGGCGACATGGGCGTGTACTACATGGTGGTGTGCCTGGTGACCTTCACCATCATCATGGCGCTGAACGTCACGCGCCTCTGCATGATGAGCAGCCACCTGAAGAAGACAGAGAAAGCCATCAACGAGTTCTTCCGCACCGAGGGCGCCGAGAAGCTGCAGAAGGCCTTCGAGATCGCCAAGAGGATCCCCATCATCACCTCGGCCAAGACGCTGGAGCTCGCCAAGGTGACGCAGTTCAAGACCATGGAGTTTGCGCGGTACATCGAGGAGCTGGCTCGCAGCATCCCGCTGCCACCGCTCATAATGAACTGCCGCACCTTCATGGAGGAGATCCTGGAGGTGGTGGGCGTGGAGGAGATGAGGCAC
>OOFC01013595.1:10187-25676 GCA_900323345.1 Pseudochromis fuscus | reverse complement strand
TCTTGTTCTCTGGGAACAACCTTCCTGAGGAGATTTAACGAGAGAACTCTCTATGTTTTTGAAATCCCTCATAAACACACATTTTCATAAGTGTATATTCTCATGTGATCTGAATCACTGTTATGTATACTTCTGGACTTTCTCCTAATTCCTATTTATGGATTCTTTGAGTTGTTGGAATTGTATGATATATAATTTTTTAAAACTTTTATCATCTCCTCCCCACCATGCAGTTACATATTAATGAAGTAAATGTAGAAGAGGGCCATAGAAAGACGACATGTCCCTTATTTAAAAGCGCTAGTAGTGGTATCCTCTTCTCAGCTAACTCCCAACAAAACAGGTGTCCGTGATCTGGTCCAGATGTTGAACAGCTAAAACACACAGGAAGTTTCCTTCATCGACAGAGAATAAACAGCTGGATACATTTCACAACCCCATCAGCAAACTTTAAGTCCAACACTAAAGAATGAGCTGAAAGTGGAGAGAGGAAAAATGTGCGGTGAGGTGCAGTTAGTTACAGCCATCCTGAAGTTCTGTCTCTATCTGCTGTTTGCACCAGACATTGCATAATCACATTACAGTTTTTGCAATGCGTAAACTGCAGCCTGCGTAATGTATTACCATCAAGACATAAAAAAAAACCAAACATAAATATGCTTCCTCGGATGGTTGTTCTTCCAAGAATTGTCAGCAGCATAATGAGGACTTAAGCGTAAAACTGCGTGGATCGAAGCCCAGCAGCTAAAGATAGGAGCTTGCAGGTTGCCAATTGCAGCCTGGCTGCTGTGGAGGAAAATCTGAAAGCAGAAGCTGTGCTGGAACTGGACAGATTTGTAGGAAATGTGTGAACATGCTGCTTTCAAGTTTTCTTTAAAAAGAAAAACAAAGTAAACTAAGTTTGTTGAGTTGACAGCAATTAGCAATCCCACCTGCAAACTGACGTCATTCGACAAGCTACGATGTAAGACAAGACTTATGGTCCTGTTTGTGATTTAGAAAGAACTTTGAACCTACATTAGCTTTTCTGTGAAAGTCTGTGGCTCTTGTATTGTGACACCACGAATGGCACTCTGAGTTTCATGATAGCGTCCTCAATTGTTCTTTTGTTTTGACAAAAAAAAAAAAAAATCTCCATTGGTAAAAAAGGACCTGATTTCCAAAAGTCATTTGTTAAAGAACAGGTTGATCTTGCCGGTCACATGTCTCAGAGGTTAAGCCATGCAGGTCTACGTTTAATTTCTTGAATATATTAGGCAACATTAACTTAATTTTTTTATTGAAACCATACAATATGAAATAAACACTTTTTGTGGAAGCTAGGAGTGTGACTGTTGGTGTGAGCCGGATTTTCATCCATTCATCCTGCAGACTTTTAGCTTTGAGGTTCTTTGAAGGTTTATCCATGAATTTTTGAAGCTGTTTGTGGCAAAGGAAACTCAAGGCAAAGCTGTCAGCCGGCACCTTTTGAGGTTGTCAATGGTGTATTTTTAAGTGTGTTTAGGATCTTTATCCTGTTGTGACAGTCATTCTTTTTTCATGGGCTGTGACTCAGGTGGTAGAGTGGGTCGCCTGTGATTTGTCAGGTTGTGGGTTCGATCCCCGGCTCCTCCTGTCTATATGTTGAAGTGTCCTTGGGCAAGACACTGAACTCTAAGTTGCTCCCAATGGTGGCTAGCGCCTTGCATGGCAGCTTGGTAGCTATTGGTGTGTGAGTGTGTGTGTGAATGGGTGAATGAGTTGCCTTGTAAAGCGCTTTGGGACCTAGCTAAGGTCATGAAAGTGCTATATAAATGTACTCCATTTACCATTCATCTTCACATTTCTCACAGATGATTTGCTTTCAAAATTTGTAAATATTTATTTGAATCGCCCCTGACCAGTGAAACATTCCCCATCCCACGAGCTGCAACACCAGCTCAGAGCATGATGATGCCACCACCGTGCTTCACAGCTGCAGAGGGCTTCTTTTAATTAAGCTCAACTCTGCTCTGGTGATTTTTTTGGTGAGGACACAGGAAAAGTTTTCTCTTTCACGGAGGTCGTCTTTGTGCAGGTGAGGCTGCACAGTCGAACAGGGCAGCGCCTCTCCAGAGTCTGATCAATCTTCCTGAAGGTCTTTTCAAGTCAAACAGGAGCCTTCATCTGGCTTTCGAAAAACTACTGGCAGCTCTCAGGCAAAGTTTTCTTGCTCTTCCAGATCTCTACCTGGCCCCTGCTGTTCCTACCATTTATTAATTACAATACAAACAGGAAACAGATACCTGAAAAGGAAATCAGTTTATTTCCACTTAATGAACTATTCACACTTCCAAACATTTGACCACGGGAGCTCAAATGTTTACACGCCACTGTATGGACATTAAAGCAGTGTGATATTTGTACTACATATACCCGGGAGCAGACAAATTGCAGTAAAATTCTGAATCCCACTGCTCTTGGTTTAAAAGTCCTTGATGCTTTGTGGTCGCTGCTACTGCACGATCCCGACGGCGAAGTATTTTCATACATTGAAAAAAGCCGAAATGCAGTGAGAAGTGAAGCCATCTGAGCTCAGCTTGCTTTTTCTGCACTGACTATTTTTTAGGAGATGAATTCATAGCTGTTGTTCATAAAAGGAACAACAAACAGTCCTTGGAAGACAAAGTGAAAGTGCAGGTGATATATGTTTATGGTGGTACAATACCTCATGGTACTTTACCTTTTTTTTTCATTACAGTGCATCAGTTATCAAGACAAAACACACACTTGCTGTCTCTCCTCTGTCTTCTCCCTCGTCCACCAGTCACAGTTTTAGTCAATCTGAGGAGGAAGCGAGGAAACTGAGTCACTGCTGACACACAGTCTGAATAATTTCTGTTCGACTGTGTTCGGACTGTGGCATGTGCTGTATGTATATGTTTAAAGCACACATCTGACTGTTTACATGCAGCTGTTGGTGTGTGGGTGTAGGTGCGACTGTGGCCGCTTTCAAGGATGCAATGGGGACGCATTTTGTGCTCATCTACCAGTCTGTGTCTGTCAACAGCTCGAGATCTGACAAACCTCTGTGGGGACAGGATGCTCGACCAAATGTACAGATTATTTAAGTGTTTCAGTTTACAGGCCCTACCTCACACAGTCACCACCACTTTCACTTCAAGCTGGTGTCACTTTTGACAGTAACCAGCATCTGCAAACAACTGCTCGGCCTTGTTTTTATCCCAGTAAAACAAAGTCTCTGTTAGAACATTTGAGTTCTGTAATAATTATACTATTCAGTTCTGTTTGCAGCTCAGTTGAGAATGAGAACTTTAATTTATGCAAAATAATAATTATTTACATGGCCCTTTAAATAGCGTATGTTTGGTGGGTGTGCGTGGTTTGCGCAGGCGTCGCCTATGTGTTGCGTCATGTACCTGTGAGAGGAGCACACGGCCCATCGGTAGGTAGCAATACACAATTTAGTGATGTGGTTCATTTGCTGTGTTTATTTAGAACAAAAATGTGTGTTCATATAAGTGTCTATCATGCTGCCGTTAGTTCCTTAAACTGCAAACATAGTTGTACTGTAAGTGTGTGAGTTTTGGAGCGCTCGGGTGCGGCGTACATGCTAGGCGGCTGACGCTCTGAGCTAGTGGTTTTTCGTAGCGGAACGATAATTAACGAGCATGCAGCCAGTTCGTAGCATGTAAAATGGGACATGACAAAACCCTTAAACTTTATTAGTCCGCTGGAGAGTTTGTTATTTTTGTAACTGTGTGGAGTTAATAGTCTGTCGGAGATCCGCGCTGCCTTCAGCTTCGTGGCTCCGTGTTAGCATCCAGTGAGCATGCTCAGTTGCGCTAGGCATTCTGGGTAATGTAGTCTTCTTTTATTTTGAAGCTGCTGGTGTATCAGAGACGGTTTTGTGTGTTTGATCTGCATAATGTGTGTCATATTTAATTTATAGTGATGAACAAATAATCAGAATATTTTACTTTATTGTGATTTAAGAGTTTTCTGCGCATTTTGTATTTTCTGTTTTTCAGGTTTATGACCTGTGGTCACTTTGAAAATAAAAAGAAACAAAAGAACTAACACGAGTCATTACTTTGTGTGCTGCCTCTCAAGCTTTTTCGGAGAGCTGATTATTTCAAAAGTCTGAACAGTCTCTGATATCACATCTGTTGTGTGCATTGATCAAATTACTTTACAAACCTTGGTTCAAAATGTCACTGTTAGACTCCTCGCTGACCCTCATAGCACACTGTGTATTCACAAATAAACACCAGTTCAGTTCCACTGGGGAAATGTGCTTCTTAGTGCTCTGCATGCATCTATTATATATAATAGATGCATGCAGAGCACATTTCTATACGGCCCATGGCAGTGATTTGCACTGTTATTTACAGAATGTTCACAACCTCAGTTTCCAGCAGCAGCTCTGTGGTGATGCTGAGCTTAATGCAAACACTGGAGACTGATATTTATCTGATCATCTCACTTTTAAAGAGAGAAACAATCTAATCCCGATGTGTCCCCGAAGTGTTGAACTGTGCCTTTAATGCTCGTTTGAAACGTCGTTATTCACGGTTTTCGAGAACGTGTTTATTTTATTTTATTATTTTTTTCTAGCATGCGGCTGGTGTTATGAAAGAGTTCAGTTAATTATGGAGTCTGCTCTCAGATAGAGGAGGCTTGATTACTGAAGAGTGTGTGTGTGTGGTTACTGCATGTTGCTGAAGGAGTGACACACACACACACACACACACACACACACCCTCCATTTTAGTAAACACTCAAAAAAAATAGACGAACGCCCGATCTGCCACTTGTATGGTACAAATCCACTTGTTAACTTGTTAGGCTCTTGTTAAACACATGACATGTGAAAATGAACTGAGTCAACAACGACAACAACAACAGGATGGAAAATGATGGGTCTTCAATGTGCTTCAAAATTAAAACACTTCTTTTGCTTTGGTCTGAACATTTACTGTGAAAGATTCGACCCTGAAATCCAGGTTTACCTTCTTGATAATATACATTACTGTGGGCTGCATTTATGCACTCCAACCATCTGCCAGTAATTAGCGTCTGATTTACAACGGCAGCAGCACATTGTGTAATCAGAGAGCGGCTGCCCTCTAGACTCAGTCTGAGAGCTCAGAGCAGCTCCCATAATAAATGTAAGTGTGCAATACAAGTCTGACAGAGTTTATTACTGATGAAATGCTGATAATGTGTGTTTGGTATGAAAGTGGTGGGAGTCACCTCAGTACAGCTCAGTGAACATCAAGTTCAAAGTATGGTTTTTATTATTACAGCAAATACATTGTAACTGTGGAAATGTTTAAACAGCAAGTCTGGCTCATGATGTTATTTACATCAGCTCATCATTCACTCACAACTTATTTGGGTAAAGTGAAAAAATCAAAGACCATCAAAATCCTTGATGTTTTCATTTGGTGAATTAATCTCTTCTTGTATTGAAATGTTGCTGTTGAACATCTTGTATTGAGAGTCAAAGATGATCCACAGGAATACAGGATATGATATATGATCAGCTCTTACCCTCCGTGTCTCCTCTAAGTGAAGACCAGGGGTCAGCAGCCTCAGACACTCAGAGCCAAAGAAAAGATGTATATAAACTGTAGGTAACACTGCATGTATGTTTGTTTCACCTTTATTCTATGGATTAAAAAAACTTGAGTGTGTTGCATTCATGAAATCAATGAAGTGCTACAAAGAAAATGATTTCTTTTCTGCCTGCAACATAAACATTTTGAAGACAGTGGTACCTTGACGTACAAGTACTGAGGAGTTTTTTGAGATACGAGGCGTCACAGGATCGACAGAGCTACGAGCTAGCAGACAGCCACCCGGCCCCAACATCCGCCCAGCATCCCACATCTCACTCCTTCACTTTACCTGTTACAAGCCTGTGTCTTTAAGAAGGTGGATTGTGGGTAATCCCTGAGTGACGTACCAGGAAGTGGGGATTTAGTTTTGTAGTTCTGTGTGTGATGGTGAGAGTGAGTGAACGTTATCTCGACTGATGAAGGAAACATCACAGGATGTTGTTTTGTGTAATTCTCCTGCAGCGCTGCATAAAAGTGCTGCTCTCTGAAGCACAGTCCACCTGGATCTGATGTTGTGTTGTTGCTGGCGGGTGTCGCCGATGTTGTGACGCTTAATTTGAAAAGAAAAGAAAAACTGTCACGGGAACCAGGCAAAGAACAAAGACCCAAACGGGAGCAGGTTAATAAAAAGTTGTTTTAATCCAAGCAGAAGTATCCAAAACAGCAGGCAAAGACAAAATCCAAAGGGCAGGTAGAGAATCCAAAAATCCAGGCGAGACTCAGACCATCAAACAAGAACTGTGACACATGAACTAAAGACGAGGACGTGAGCAGAAGCTACGAACTAACTGTCCCAGGACAAAGAGACACATGAGGTTAAATACATGAGGTAACAAGACACAATGGGAAACAGGTGGAGAGGACAATCAGGGAGCAGGTGTGACAGGACAGACAGGAAACAAGGCTTGGGCACAACACATAAGGAACAAGACTTTCAAAATAAAACAGGAAACATGAAACAACATGAACTACACTAACAGGACATGAAACACAGAACGAGACAAAGACCAAAAACAACCATCAAAACCAGAACAAGAAACAAGAGTAAATACAAAACTAAATACAAGAAACCATAACCATCATCAAAACCAACTAAAATACATGAAATCATGACAAAAATAGAAAATAAACACATTTTATTTTGATGTTACATGAGCACCATAATCTTCACTCGCTGCTTTGTGACATTTCAGCGTCGTCATGTTGTTTGTTTGAAGCCAGACGTGACCATATATGGATGTTTAGGGAGGAGTGAGGAGGCGGGTCTGACCCTTGAACCCGAGGTCACTGTCCACTGTGGATGAGACTGGAGTCCCTTTACATTTTAACATCGGGGTGTTTGGAGAGTGACTCACTTTCAAAGCCTCAAGTGGCGATTTGAGGAACTGCAGTTTTTTGTACTGCTGTGTAGTTGCCTGGTGTTTGTGTGTTGTGGACCCTCTCCATCACTGTCTACCTAATTAATGTTATGTTATGATGAAACACAGCAGAACAATTAGCTCCTGCAGAGAGCTCTCAATACGATGAAGAAGATACAAACATGAAAGTCCCTGAAAACTGGACACTGGCTTCATTCTGGTTGCTGCTCAGTACAAACAAACAGCCGCTCAGCATCTTGATGTGACTCCTCTATACACATGTAAAGCAGTGACTCCTCTTCCTCATGCCTAACAAGCTTTTTTTGTTATGCATCCTCTTTTCATCTGATAGCCGACAAACTGCAGATTCATTTAATTCTCTAATATAATCTTTCCTGAACAAATGTGTCTCTTTTTCACTGCAGAGAATTTTCTGCAAAATAAAAAACTGTCCTCTCTCATATTGTACCCAAGCTGCTTCCTAAATCTGGCTGAATGCACGATCATCAACATTTATCTCCTCCAGACATTTATGGGATCCTCATTGAGATGCATGCAGTGCATATCCAGGCGAGTGGGAATAAGGTGAAAACACTTCTCTCTTCTTTAACTGTAAGTCAGCGTTGTACATTTTGTATGTTTTTTATTTTGACTTTTGTTTCTGTCTTCATGCCAGTCTGAGGTCTCCACTTGTTGGAGAACTATGAAATACATCACAGTGCGAGTCACCTGCTGTTTGAGAGAAAGAAGAAAAACCTCTGTATCACAGAGCCTCACGTTTTGATGCTTTTGTTTTCTGCTCTCAGGAGGAAAAGTCTGCAGTGAAGTCCATTTGAAAAATATCAATTTGTTATTATAATCCCATCAGTCAGAGACATGTACAATTACATCCATTATGATCACTAATCAATAGTTTGTACATTACAGCTGAGTTTATCTTACAGATGGAGGCAGAATGAGTCATGACACATGAACATTGATTTATTGTGCACATTTATTTCCGTGCTTTAGTTTTTTTATTATTATTATTTTAGTATTAGGTTACATCCAGAGATATTTCCATCCCCCTGTCCAGACCCTGATGTACATGTAGAAAAAACATACCAAAAAACATTTTACTTTTTACTTTTTAGGCTCAGACATAAAAATTGAAGCCAGATGCTCAAGACTTAACTGTTTTTTAAAATTAATAAGTTAAAAATCAAACGTTTTTTTTCCACATCATTGTAAATTATTTTCTAAAATGTAATATTTTTTATGAAATACTGAAGATTTACACTTGAGAATCTTACAAATATTTAATTTTATTTATTAAGTACAGTTTGTTAAATCAAAGTTTATTATTATAAATATAATAGTTACTGACAATTAAATGAAACACTGGTTCTGTAACTTTACATTGATGTTTTGTTGATAATTGACAGATGTGTTGTAATTACCACAGACTGTGTATCACAGATGGATGAATCCACCAGACCACAAACTCAGAGCCAATGAAAAAAAAGTGCAATACCGCCACTGACCACTAGATGCTGCTCCAACAAGAGGAAGCTTTCGGGGGGTGTTGTTGGTTTGATCATTAAATGCTGTTTGGTGGTTTAGAGGATCATCCACTGGTGAATTTGAGCCTCATACACATTGGGCAGTGTCCACGGGTTCAAGGGTCAAACCCGCCTCCTCACCTGCCATCGTGTCCAAATATGGTCAGTGACTCCAAAAACCAACATTCCAAACTCCTCACTTCAAAATGTTCACTAACCAACGGTGATGTCACAGTGATGATGTCCATATAAGTCTTACAAGATTTTTCTCTTTACACCTAAACATTTAATAAAAATATATTGAGAAATAGTTTGTTTTTCGTGGTTACATTGTTTTTACATGTGGAAAAATTCGCCATTAAACATAAATTACAAAAAAAACCAAAAACCTTTGTGGAGGTAACAAAAGCTTTGAAATGTCTTTTAATAACTGAAAATTACTTTCATTATTTGTGGTATTTTACAATACTTCTGTTGCCTCCAGCTGCTGGAAATTTGTTTTTTCAAGTTATTTTAAAAGCGTACAACTTTGTGTACATTTTTTCTCCCACCACAGATCAACACGTTGTTATTGTCGTCCTCTGTCTCAGGTAACTACAACAGTCCCATCAAAATGTCCTGGATGTTGGCACCACCCTGCACTACAGTGTAGCCTCCTGTGATGTTTGCATCTTTTTAGCAACACTTCCCAGTCCACATTAATGTCCAGTCTGTGTCTCCATCGCTGCTTCCTGTGAAAACAGCAGGATTTACATAAACGTCCACACTCACCCGCAGTCCTGCATCCAGATAATCCTCCTTCAGTGCCCCTCCAGTGCCCAGTAGACTAATGATGAAATAAGCTCAGGGCTTAGCGTCACACAGACCTGAACTAAGATGACCTGACTCAGATGATATGGGACGGGGGGGCAAACATAATTCCTGTGGCATCCGTCCAACATCCACTTATCTGTAAAACACTGTGTGGAAACTATTTTTTCTCCACCCCCTCCCTCATCCCTCCAGCAACCTCACACACATTACAGTGATTTATGAACTGTGCAGTTTGAATACCTCTCACTTCAGTAAAGCAGATTATGAAGATGGCTTGTTGAGGGTTGCATCCTCCTCTGCAGAGATGGTGGTTTCATTAAAGGGACAGAAATAAAGGACGATTTCAAATCTGTCTTCAAGTTGTTTGAGGTCTTCTGTGGACGGTAAGGTTCTGTACCCTGACAAACAGGAAGTCCTGCTGGAGCTGTCCAAGCAGGGGAGTGGTCAAACTGGAAAGTGGGGCGGGGCTTAGATCAATTAGCCCATTAGGAACTAACGAAGGCAGCGGACTGAGGAGTTGAGTGACAAAGGGAGGTGATAGGTCCAGTTTCAGGACTAAAAAGAAAAACAGGAAGTGTAGAAAAGTAAATGTTGTCGTTCCAAGAACCATCTTGAACTTTCCTGGGATCATGGCTTTGATGCTTGCTTTGATAACGCTCATCCATCTTCTTCATCTTTGTTAGTCCTAGTTCAGGTTTGTCTACACTACCCATTGTCTTCTACCCTTTGTTAAAGGAGACATATTATACTGGTTTTCAGGGAAGTTTCAACAAGTCTTATCCGCCTCTAGAACATATCTGAAGTTTCCTGGTGAAGCTTTGATCCTGTATTTCAGTGCCTCAAACACCCTCTGTATCCCCTCTACTGAGAACAGGCTGTTTTCAGTGCCTGTACCTTTAAGGCTTCCCTCTGTTGCTCTGCACTGACGTAATGACGCCGTTGCTGTAACCAGGAAACTGAGAAATCGTAAATGAGACGAATCCACTCCCCGGGCTGCAGCCGGTGTAACCAAATGAGTGGTTTTTACAACCTAATCGAGTTCTGGCTGCAGTCATGTCGGAGAAGAAATCCAACAAGGTGGATCCTTCAGATGCTGTGGGAGACCACGTGGGATACTCTGCAGGGATTGGCTAATGTAGCGTCTGTCAGACACCATCTGATATATTGTTACATCATAATGTTTTAGGATCCAGATCTGCAGGTTCTACCACAGGAATTTCTCTTCAAGCAGCTCAGCAACAATGAGGAGGTTTGAAAATCTCACAGTCAGTGACGTGGAGGCAGCCACACACCAAACAGTTCATATGAAAGACTTTAAAAAGTGGATTCTTCCTCGATCTTCTCTGAAGGACATCCTCTTCCTCACATGTTCCACCTTCAGGAGCATCTGATTGTCCATTAAAACTTAGGAAATGTGTTTTCTTTAGATGTTATGAATCTGGATTGAGGGACTTGTGTGTTTGATTATTAATCCTTTGGTTTGACCTCAACAAGATTAATTTGTTGAAACTGATGGATGGTGTTTTCCTTTTTATCTTCTTGTCTTCGTAGTGGGGGTAGCGAGCTGCCCGGGCGATCCCTCTGAATTGTTTATATCGATATTTTCAAAGTGTCAGGTTGAAGATGGTGTTTATTATTCTCCTGTCTGGCACCCAGCTCTACTTCAACATTAGATACACCTACGCTACAAGTTATTTATTCTTTCTCTCAGTGGCCCAGCTAAAGTCAAATCTCACACAAGTCCAACAAGGTTTTTCACATTGAGTTTATTCGATAGTCATGCAAAACCCATTTGGCTCCATAAATAGGCATCAGAATAGGTGTGAAACTAAGTTTTCTTATTTGCTGGTGCACTCTTACTGCACACACTCGACTTTTCTAGTTGACTGGATGCTGTCAGGACTCAGGGGAGAACGATGCTCACACAATGAGTGATACTGTGAGTACTAATCGGTACCTTTTTGTAAAAAGAGCTGAGTAACAATTGATAAAGTCAAACTTTACTCATGTAGCTTCTTTCATAAAGGTTACAGTTGTTAGTATAAGTGAATTAAATGTGCAATAAACCAAATGATACTACCCAACACCATCGCAGGCAGAATCTGACGTCCGTAGACTGAAGCGAGCCATGAGGCGAGGTGAGCAGGTCACAACCTGCACGATGAGGAGGATGCTTATGCCGAGCTACATGCTCCATGGCGAGGCAGAGGGGGAGGAGTCAGCAGGAACCATAGAGCAGGATACTATGGAGGATGGTGCAGGCTGACTGGATGTAGCAAGAAGCAGTGAAACACCAGGAGCTTCGGACCACAACCAAAGAAAAGATCCAACAACGAGCTCCTGGTTTAAATGCAGCACAAGGATGGATGATTGGATATGATTGCACACAGATGTGTTGATTCATCTGCCTCATAGCCACGCCTCCTGGTCCAGACGCTGGAAACAGTGACCACGCTAAAGATTCAAATTTTGAATCAGATTAATCACAGGCTTGCTGTAGATTAATTTTGATTAATCATGATTAAATATCATTACTTCATTTTGCATGAGGGGGGTTTGTCGCAAGCTGGGTGATGCATTAACTGAAGTCCTAATACTGACGTGGGCTTCCTGTTTATGTGGTGTTTTAAGCTGAAAGGGCTTCGGTGAAAAGAAAACTTCTTCCTGCAGAGTGTCAGTCACTGTTCTGTCTGGATTATTTTGTCCTCAGATTTCCTACAGAGAGGACCAACCTGCTGTTTAGCATCCTCTATTTTTATCGGTTGGTTCTGCTTCCTGTCACCACAGGATTAACTTCCTGTTGGTGCAGGTGTGACGATGACTCCACTTGGACAAACTGCCTGAAATGCAGACGTTCAGAGTGCTGCAGATGGATTAATTGTGTTAAAATTATTAATCAGGATTAATCATGACGATGGATGAATCTGCGTTAATGAATTAATTTTGACAGCCCTACTAAATACCCAAACACACACAGGGAGGGGGAACATAAGGAAAAAGTATATCCTGTGTGTAGCTGCAGAGACATTACCTGCTGGTTTGTGGACTCACATTTTGACACCAGGACTGATGGTCTTTTGGTTATGAAGGGAGGACTGAGGAGGTCAGTCTGTCCCCTATACACATTGGACCGTGTCCCCGGGGTCACTGGAGTTCACCAGTGACTGAACCTACAAACCAGCAAATCAAACTGACTGAATCTTCCTCTTTGTGAAGCCTAAGATCTGCTGAATGATGAAATGATTTATGGATAAATCACCAGATCCCTCAGAAGAACAGTGTTGAATCCTGACAGTCTGATCAGTCACTAATTACACAAAACAAGTGGAAATTATAATGAAACTGATAAAAACAGAATGAAGTTTGTCAGTTAAATAAGTGAAGAACATGAATTCATTAGACTGAGGAGGTTGGTTCCAACATTTCCTCTAAAGATTTCAACAGTTTTTTTGCTTTTCTGATCAAATTATTGAGTAAATGTTGAAGCTCCTGCAGCAGCCAGGACATCAGTGTGTGTGTGTGTGTGTGTGTGTGTGTGTGTGTGTGTGTGTGAGCCTCGGGCCTCTCGTGTTTTTGTGCATGAACCTGTGATGACACACGTCAGGACACTGTCAGTGTGCGTTGCCATTAGCACTGCAAACATAATTAACCACTCCTGCTGTTTCAGTGGAGCCTCGTCCCTGACGCCTGCAGTCCTGTACATTTTGTGCCAAATAAATGTTGCACACAGTCAGATCATGTTTTACAAGCCCTGAGAGATCGTGCAATTCAAAAATATCACATTCATGCTGGTGGAAAAGCCAACAGTTTATTTTTATACGTGCAGCAGTAGCCACTCAGCAATCATCATTGATCATTGATCTGACCTGGTCAATCAAAGAGGTTTCACAAGGAGTGTTGCATAAATTACAGTTGAAAAAAAAATCCTTTTTTATTTTAACACTGGATCTTCACACAGATCAGCTATGAAGAGGAAACAACAACATCTACAGCTGCAAAGGTCATTATTGTGTGATATACAGTGGATTTAAGCTACATGTAGCATTTTGGTTTGTACCAGTATTAAAAGTTGTAAAACTAGAAAATGGAAATGGTCTGGAGTAACAAAGTATCAAAGTAACACAGCCAGTGAAGTAATTCTGCTATTGCATAAAAGGCAGAATGTAATTGGAATCAGAGTACCGTATTTTTCGGACTATATGGTGCACTTAAAGTCCTTTAATTTTCAGAAAAATCAACAGTGCGCCTTATGTATTAATTGTGTTTACTGAGCTCGAACCGATGTTATGGTGGTGCACGGCACTCAAAAATCTGTCCAAATGATTTAGTACGACTTTGGTAACTACGAAGCTGCAGCACTTGATGGATCGTCGGAGCATTACTGCTACCGTAGTCAGGAGCTGAGAATACGTATCACAGTACATATTACCGTATTTTCCGGACTATTGAGCGCACCTGTCCATAAGCCGCTATTGAATTTATTCCAACAGTTTCATGTGGTCCACTCTGACCGGGTCTGATGTGACGACGCTAAATGTATCAGCGGCACGGAGCTTGCTAGCTTGTAAAAAGCTAACGAGCTTCGTGCCACTGATACATGAGCCACACTGGTGTTTAAGCCGCAGGGTTCAAAGCGTTGGAAAAAATTAGCGGCTTATAGTCCGGAAAATACGGTACTCCGGACCCCAGGAAGGCTAGCTGGTGCTATTGGCAACAGCTACAGGGGATCCTTTTTAATAAATAAATAAATAAACACAATATTACGGTGTGTATAAGGACCCCAAAATGGCTTCAGTGCGCCTTGTGGTTCGAAAAATACGGTAATCGGTAGATGAGAGCGAGCAACTGCTGGATGCTTTCAGCTTGGGGTTTTAATTATTCCTGTGTCAGTTTTGTAAAAAGTGTTTGGATCCTTTACGTCATTAGAAGCAGCAGGAGTAGACAATGTGAAGTATTTACCTGCTAAACAGCAAAATATCTCCCTCCGTCCTTGGTGGAGATCAAAACCAGGGGTTAAAGAGGAAGATGAACTTACTCTAAATACAAGTGAGTGCTGCTGTTATTCTCCTGGATATGAATAATGTCAGAAAACTGGCATGGAGCAGGGACCCAAATGCAGACACCAAGACCAGGTTCAAATACAAATCCTTTAATGATCAAACACTCAGAGGAAGAAACTACTACACAAAGTATCAAAGTGACACACAACTTGACTCAGGCAAAGTATCAATACACCAGAAAAATTTGATTTGAGCAAGTGACAGAGACACAAACACCTGACCTGACAAACAAACAGCTTCAGGACAAAACAACAAGACCGAGACACATGAGGTCGAATACACTGATAATAAAACAGGAAATGACATCACAGGAGAAAACAAACACTGAAACTAGAACAATATCACAGTAAATAACTAAAAACACACACAACCATGACAGATAAGCACCTGTTTGCTAACACGTGCTACATTAATTTTTTCAATGTGTCGTCTCAGCTGCCCCCAAGTGACCAGCATCAGTCAGTAGACATCAAACATTAACTTCAAAGGAAATTAATTTATTATTATATGTTTTATATTTTGACTTTTGGTGGATTTTTCTTTGACTTAATGAGGAACAAGTTGTTGCTGCCACACGCTGTTCAACGACTGATAGCACAACTCCAGACGACCTGTTCAAATAAAGGTTGTTAATTGAATGAGCTCTCTGCCCTTGATTCAGTGGCTGCACTTATTAGTAGTGGCTTGAATGTGTGTGTGTGTGTTCTTGTAAGACACATGTTGTGACATAGATGTGTGTTCACAGTGTGTGCACTCGCCTCCCTTTGGGGAACAAAACACACAAAGTTAATTATTAAATTTTAAGGTGAAGACGAGTAGTAGTTAGAGTCCAGGTCACGGTCTGCTGGAAATCAGTGCACGTCAATGTGATGTGGTCTGACATGATGTGTGTGTGTGTGTGTGTGTGTGTGTGTGTGTAAGTGCCATCACTGTTTGTTCACTTTGACAAGGATGTGAAATGAGTACCATGACTGCATATGTGTGTGTGTATTAAAATATGTGGGTGGTATCCCATGCAAGGTAAGAAAGTGTGTGTGTGTGTGTGTGTGTGTGTGTGTGTGTGTATCGTGCATATTAAGCCAGATTTGCTACACTGTAATAACCAGTGACCAGG